>NNCF01128618.1:121573-137149 GCA_002313205.1 Laupala kohalensis
AAATATATATATATATATATATATATATATATATATATATATATATATATATATATATATATATATATATATATATATTTGTTCGAGCAATGTGAAAGTATTTATCAGGTATTACTCAAATGGATGACATAAGTGCAAAAATGTAAATAAGAATGATGAAAAGAGATAAAGTATATGCGCGTCTTATAAATAGATCACTGAATTAGATATTAAAAGAACATTATATTTTGAACATAATTTATGACCAAATAATCTGTTATTTGAACATTATGTGATAAAATCTTTTTTTTTTACCATGCTAAATGAATATTTGTGGGAATGTTTATAGAGTAAGGAGTTCTTTTCCTGCGTGATATTTCAATGAAGTGTTGTTAATAATTACCTTCCTTACTGTATACTATACTACGTAGGTAACATTTTTGCGTTGTGTTCAACAGATCCATTCCAACCATGAGGTTTGCCTTCATAGTGAAACCCCATAATCATTACTTTTCATTACACTGGCTGTTGTTGCGAATCCAAGGGAGATATGCGAAGACATTAATATTATCTGAATGGATCGACGCTGCGCTGCCCACTTATAAAGCAGAAACCATAGATTAGACCTTTCGTTTTTTCTCTTTCAGCGTGCGTATAACTGTATCTAGTGCCAGGAACACCCCTCTACATGACCCAATCGCGAGCTGATAAACCTCTATGAAATACCTCGATTAGGGGAGTAAATCATTTTCAGAAGCTCTATTCCACGCCTCTAGTTGATTAAATCATATTTCCTTCATACCTCCACTTCGTTTGAGCCACTAACAGCTAACGTAAGTTGAAAACGGGGAACGGAATTATCAATATCGTAACCAAGAAAGTGAAAATATTTTTCAGAACGTTACCGGGACTGGGTTAACTCGAAGATTTTTTTTGAAGAGGATGTATTTTTATGTTAAGTAATAGCTTAATTTCCAGGCTTCGCGCGGGACATGTGTGTGAATGTGTGTCGTATGTGTCAACACACACGTATATTAACAAATAATGTACTTACATATCAAATGAGAGTAATTATTGTTGTTCTGCAAAAATTCCCAATCACCATTAAAATCTAAATCTTAAAATCTCTTATTATGCGGTAAAAGGACAAAACTTTCATCGAAACCACCGAGATTTCAATTCACAATTTCTGAGTAAAATTAATAACAACTTACTTTTAAGTTTTTTTGGGTTTTGTAGGGTTTTTCACATTATTTACGAGTGCGGTAGACCACTCCTGCTAGACGCGTAGAGACATAACTGGGGTAATATCTGGAGTTAGAATCTCCCTTATTATCTTTAGGAAAAACAGGTTTACTATTTTCCAAATATAGAGTTAGATTCACCCTTTGACTTTCGGATGTGAGCAATGGTAGATTAGAAATAGCTCATTCAGGTCTCTCTTCTTTTCTTTTTTACTATTTTGTTCATCTTCCGCTCGTGGCACTGGCGCTCCATGTTAGTCAAATTACTGAGATGAATATTTTCCCCTTATTTTTATTGTAATTGTTTTATACACAATATTATAGATCGTAATAATGAAAAGAAAAAAAAAAGATTTAATTTCGGTCTATCTATTAGCGTAAACAGTATTCAGGAACTCTCTTGAATCGTATGCAATGCCCAAGAGAATGTAAAGACACGGAGGTCGAGCCCGACTCTTTCGTGATTTAGGCATGACACCTCGGAAAAAGTGAAACATCTTTTTGTAATATCCGGTAACATATCTGTACAGACAAGTTCATTCTTACCTGCACAAGAATAAAATGATTGGAAAAATGCAAAATAATAATGGGTGAGGTAGTGAGATGAAAGTTAATTGTTAACAATAATAAAATGATTGAATGACATGCTATGAAATGATGAGAAATAATAATACAATACTGGTTTCCTAGAGATGACATGATGACATGGAGAGAAGATCCTGGAAACCAGCTGGTTGAAGTTGATTGTAGAGTTGATTCGGATGGTTGTCGTGTTGACAAACGAAATAGTTGATGAGTAGTGATCTCGCTGTCGCAAGTATCTTCTAAAGTGCAATTGTAGGCTCGATCTTGCGAGAAAACGTCGGCTTGGCGACGAGAATGAAAAGTAGCGATGCGATGTGTTCGAACGTAATAATCCCTATTGTGAAGGGTTGAACAAGAGAGAATATATGTCGTTTTGGCGACGACAGTGAAGAATTCGAACCATGATAAGAGAGGCGAGATCAGAAGTTTATCCTCTCATTAGTAGTAGTAATCATAGTAGTCGTGTATTAGCACTGAATCTCGTGTAGCAGTGGCGTAAAGGTAGAGAAGAGAAGAGGCCATGTGGTTTATACAGCTTTAAACTAGTGCGCTGTTGCCAATTTGATTCGATGAATCGATGTGACATTCTGCTAAGTCGATTAGGAGTGACGACTCACTTGTTTAATGAGAGCTTATCAAAAATGTCTGAACAATATCGATAAAAATGATGTGAAAAATTAAAAAAAATACTACAAGAAAACTTACGACAGAAAAAAGTAACGTTCTATAACTTTCATGTCTTAAAATTTGGGTCGTTTTTGAAAACAAGTTTTTCCTTCGTAAGAGGCAATATATTACACCATGAACTACAATTGCAATTATTTTACTTAGATGACCGGTGATGTATGGTTTTTCGAGTAAAATTCATAGTAACTACATCTCACTCTGTTTATTTATACAGATTTAAATTTTTGGGGGTATTTTAATTCTACATACGCCAGTACTACCTTAATCCTAAATGGAATTATTTTTAATAATACGTCAACATATAGGTTGTGGCGTATTTCTAGATCGAAAGAATGTCTTAGCTACATTCACTGAAAGATTATTGGTACACGACAATAACAAGAACACTTCGTAAGCAAAGTGGGTGTTGGATGGAAAGAAATATTTGCATCGAAGTAGGTCAGGAACCTACTTCCCGTTATCGCCCACACACCACTCCAACACATTGTCAACACCCGTCCTCCCCAAGTACGTAATCAAGTCTTGCGTCGCAGATCAACATGTGAATGCTGGAGTGTCGAGCTCAAGATCTCCCTCATCCACTAACACAAACATCGGTGCTGGTGCAGCTTGCGATGCATAATGCATGACGTCAGTTAGCGCCGTTTCCATCGTACGCGCTTTAAATCGCTGCAATGAAAGCAACTTCTGAACTGTTGCCAGGGAAGGCCACCAAGGGACAGGGGACGGACTTGCATTATTCAATAAGCAGCACCTCGTGGACAACACTAGTCAAAACAAATACTTTGCATTTTTAAACATTTTGTTAATAGATGAGGAATTTTGTTTTTCTAATGTTGAATCTTACGATTTTGTATCTCAAAATGGATCCTTTAACTGATATCATTATAGAAAGATAGATGTATCCATGTTGTAAATACAACATTAACATTTTAAGCACAAGAAAAATAAAATATGAACATTGAATACGAAAGTTTTTTGTTTTTGTGGGGTTTTACGGCTCGTCGACATCGAGGTCATTAGAGCCCTTAAAACTTGTACAGGTAGGGAAAATGCAGTTACGCACTAAGGAGAGCCAACTTGTCTCTCCTCGCGTGTGGGACTCCCCGAATGTCGCAACCGTACTCACTAGAAATCCTCCTGAATTACAACTCAAAACTCAAATATCAACATATCTCAAGACATTACATATATCATTTAAAAAATTTAAAAAAGGAACGAGAGGAAGAAAGAGGAAAATGAAAGATACCCTAGTCCTCTTGGATCGAAAAGAACAAGAGGTGACCAAGGAAGGTCAGGAAAGAGAAAGGAAGGAGTCTTGCACAAGTAAGTGGAAGTAATGCCAGACAGATCGGGGCCCCGTGTTCACCAAACACGTACTTAGTGGATCCCCTGGGGGGACGAGAGTTAGCGTCAACAAAAGAATCACAATAAAATAATTCACTCTAAAAAAAGGTAAATACTCGTGACAGAAAACTTCCAGAATTTATTAATTGAAATAATTAAAAAATGTAAGGATGATATAAAAAACATTTTAATCAAACGAGTGTGAAATTAAATGAAGTAGCAAAATCAAAATAGTGTAAAATACTGGATAAATAAAACTCAGTAAACTAACATAATATTTTTTTGTGTCATACCCCAAGGATTGACGGGTATTACGTGTAATGAGTCCGATTTGTCCAGATTTTATGGTGGCATACTCTCACTGATGATAACGCGATGGCTTCAGGGTGAGAGAGATGATGGAGAAAATTGAGAATAATGGAATGGCATGAAGGGAATTTACACCAATTTTTTACGCGGGAGGCGAACCAATTTTTTATTCCCCTTTGTTCACCCTTTATCCACTTTCGTCACAAGCTCGATTCATAAAACTAGAAATATCATGTTGATACAAGAAGAGAGAAATCCATTTTTTGTTTATGAAGGAGAAAAACAAATATAGGTTATTGAATTGTTTTATGCTGCGTTTAACAGTGTTCCATCGCTTGATAGTAAAATGTGTTTTAAGAGACGAAAATTGATTTAGATATGAGCTATGTGGAATTGGAATTGATTCCAAGAAGTATTATCATCTTTATTTTTTTATTCCTCTTCTGGTTACTCATGTTTAGTGAAAATATTATTTTTTATAAAGTCCATAATATACATAGTTACCAAAAGATGTTTAGCTAATAAAATTAACAGTACATGAACATGTCTATACATTGTTTTTTATTTTTAAAGTAAAAACATTTAAATTTGTGAGATTTTACTTGACAATGATTCTTGATAATTATACAATAATAATAACAACAACAATTATTATTGTATAATTATCAAGAATCATTATGAAGTAAAATCTCACAAATTTAAATGTTTTTGTTGTAAAAAATGAGGATTACGTTTGTGAAGACATTGATCCTGCAGCAAAGAATTAACTCAACTAAATACAGATAACTGTGCCAAACGTATGAAGAGATATGATATTTCTTTATAATTCTGATTTGACATTCTTTTCTTATAGTCATAGTTGTCTAAATGCATATTAAATATTAACACAAAAATTATTAGTATAATTCCTACTGTTCGTCTTTTCGTTGCGTGTGCTTCAGAAAATAAGAATTACGCTACGACTTCAAAAAGGTTTTACGGGATCTAAGACTCATCAATAATTGTAAATAATTTTGCGTAAATAAATTCCGTGTGAAGTGTATATTCACACTTTACTATTTTTTGGTCTGGAAATGTACTATTTTTATGTACCAGTTTTGAGGGTTAGAAGCGCACTTTCGTTGTAGCACATGTTCTTTAACTCTACCTTTAATCGAGAGAATATGAAAGAGCAGAAACGTTACTTTCTCTTCCCATGCATTATTCATTCGACATTGTTTGGCCTCCGGTGCTTGTTTTACGACGAAGCAGAAATGAGAGAAATATGTCGAGCGACCTTTTCGCAACTTCTGACTCGCATATCTAGTCATCCGCTTTTCTCGTAAAGATTTGATTGGAAAAGGTGTTTACGGCGTAACGCAAAATATGATTTATTAGCTTATGAAAACAATATGAACGATATTTGCCCCAATCCAAACCTCCCGAAGTGAAGAAAAAGACATTTTATACAGAAAATGAATTTAGGCAAGAAGTTTTAGTCACAAATTCTTTTTGTGATAGAATTCACTATGAGTATACTTATTTCAATAGTGCGTTATTGTTGTCTAAACTCAACTGTAACCAAGTGTAAAACGTACCGCGGCACAAAACTGCGTGCTAAGCCGAACAGTATACAATTCTAATCGTGGCTTATTCAGTTTATTGTATAAACGTAGTAAAATCCCTGCACGTACAATAAATCAGTAAAATATGGCGAGTTAAGAGACTATTAATTCAACGAAAAAATATGTGATAAATTTGTTTTCGATCATGATAATCTGTCACAAATAAAAATTTCGGTATCAAGTTTCAATACTGCACAAGTAAAACGTAACCATTAATTTTATCAATTGAAACTTCTCTTCGGTATCATTTTGTACATCCATCGATTGTTAAATATTCATTTCGGTATAATGTGTTATAACCAGGAGATACGGCTTTATTTTTTATTGCAAGTGCCTCTCTATATCTTAATATTTGTTGGATGGCGAAAGGATGGAACCCCCTCCTAAATAATTCATATATTGATGTATAGACAGAATTTATTTTTGGTTGGAATTGGTTGCAGATCGGAATATTTTCGTAAAGCAAATCAAGAAAGATGTCTTAATAACGACAGAGTAGACTATAGATTTATTTTTGTTCGATTTCACATTTCTTCACCGAATGAAACTAATGTTAACGTAATAATCTTGTGCTTCTCCTAGACATTTAAATGAGATAAAATTGGGTACTTTTGTTAACGTTTGACCTGATTAAAATGATGACGAACCGTGAATCACTGCCGGGACCCGTGCAGTGATCGCAGATGTGTTAATCACGACACTATCCGTTCGCCTTTTACAACGGTACACCATATCAACCCTGGCCCAACCTCGGAAGACCTGACACAGACCCTTCTGCAGGAGAGAAGTGGAGCATTTTTACCATTATCCTTCGTCTTAACCATGTTCTCTTACAATTACCTGACTGTACCGTTACACTTGGCAACTCCGTCCTTGTAGGCCGGCCGACCAAAGGAGACGTATCTTAGCTTACACGTTCATTCATTAAAATTAGCAATACGATAACTTTTAATGAAATATAGTTAATACTTACCCGGGGAGGACGGGGATACAATAAAAAACAAGTTGGAATGCATCTAAACTACATGTTTGTTAATATTACCAAATGTATTATTTGAACAGCTTTGTTGGAAATATATTGTCTTAAAATTAAATATAATAGGATGTACTAACAAACCTTTGTATTATTTTCAACAATCAAAAGTTACATTTTAAACCATTAGCAAATATACAAAAAAATGCCAATCTACCATAACGTTAAATTGCTCCCAAATGCATTCATTGTAAGTTATGTTTAAATAATACTTAACAATTCATTTCTTTAGTTGTCTATCATAGAAGCTAAAAAGAATATCGCGTGACATCACATTACATAAATAGTTACGTCAAGTTCAGATTCATTTGACACAGGGATATGAATATGATCTCACTAACGCACTTCGTTACAATCCGTAATCAAGAGTCAACGTACATTTAACCAAGCGATCCAACGGTTGCCACATAACGCATGATCCAGCCTTGTAATTGTAGGAATCCACGTCTCTCCTCAGACTTCCGGCTGCATCGGTAATCGAAGAAGAGTACTTTTTTTTTCTAGGGTTCCTGAGTCCCGAAAAAAGTGTTGTGTTTATCCTCTTGTGTGACTGCCCTCGTATTTGTAATTCTCATTTATGACCCACAGAATGTGTGATTATGGACTGACTGATTGGATTTAGCCAAGCGGATGTATTGAAAACACATTCTGTAATTTAAGTATGACTTAATACTTATTCTAGGAAAGTCAAGTCACTTCTCACTTCATAGATTAATTTACAAATTGATGATTGTTACTACTGTGATGAAAATACACGGTACACACAATTTTGGTGAAATCCAGACTTGAACAAAAAAAGAAATATTGGTTCGCAACGTTTTATGTTTTTATTCACTAGTAATATTATTCAATTTTCGGTTTCTTCATTATTCTTGGTTTACATTTTATATAGATTCGATTTTAAAGATCGATACATGAATTATAACTCTGATGACAGTTGAAACAAATGTTCTTATGTTTGCGTGATTTAAATAGTTTCATTCATTGACCTAAGTAAAAACGAAAATTAGTCACTAAAATTAAAAGAAATTGTCAAAACAATCAGAAGGAATAAATGTGGTGTCCACTGAATATAAACATTATTTAATGTTTTTATCCCTGAAATACTAATATGATATAAGTTACAACTTTTACAATGTTGCAGTACTTTTTCCTACAACTGAGAAAATCTATGAAGTATGTTTCGAGCAAAACGACCCAGATATTCGAAAGTAATGCAGTAACATACAATATACCGAGTTGTATATGCACTCCCAGAATGTTACCCATAAATCTGTGAAGTTTATGAGATCTTCAGTTATCTCCTCGAGTACAAAATTAAATAACTTTCCTTCACTAATTAAAACAACTCTGTTCCTCCACATTCATGCAATTTAACTCTCTGAATATCTTTTCTCCAAAACAAATTATTAAACTTGGTCTCCTTTCGCGAAGTATAACTTCCTTAAGCTCAAAGAGCAGCTGGCAGACTTTAAGATGATCCAGCACCCTCCGTTCGAGAAGATAACAATTTACCTTAATAGCTCTAATAGCGGTGTCACACCCGCCCTTCAATTCCTTCTAAGTACCAACCATCGCTGCAGAACTTCCGCTGTAATCCGGAAAAGTGGGTCGCGAAGCGTCACGTAGTGTAGGTACTCAACGTCAATCCGCTTACTCACTTCACAAGCCATAAAGTCACAACGAAGGGGAACTATTCTCTAATGGGTAAGTCTCAAGGTACTCAGGAATCATGGTTCTCGAAGGCAAACTCGGCTTTGTTTGAACAAATCACAATCATTTCTTAACGTTTGTGTATTATGTAACGTTCCAGATTTCCAGACTGTAACAAAATACTCATTAAAGATAAATGTGATAAAGAAGTGTCAGTGACATCGATGTCGAGAAAGAGTGTTACATGAATAAACAAGTAACATTTTAAAGGAATGCTCTTAAATATTGTAACAAGTGCAGAACAAAGATTACTTTTTACAGTGATTATTATTTATACAATACTAGAGTTCTTTATAAGGAATTGGACAAACGTCGAAAGAGTATAGAGAAGATTCAGAAACATCAGTGCACATCATCATCTAATAGGCACATGCCGTGACCAGAATGGCCGCCCATTGATTTTGTTTACGTAGTTTTCTCAAGCGGTGATATTGATACAACCATTTTTCCAATACTCTCAATACTTTCATTGAATCATCATTAATTTCATTTTAAACCTAAAATTTAAATAAGACACTACTTTTTACGTACATCTAACATGAGATAGAGAAGATCCTTGGTGATTAATTTAAACAATATTCCTCGCCCGTATCAGTTCTTACAGCCTGGGACCGAACACGTATTGTAACCCATATGTTCTAGAGTCCCTTGTAGGGGACAAATAAGATAATAATAATAATAAATTTATTGTCAAAAAACAGTACAAACTGCGTATGACCACGTGGAGGAAAAAAACTAATTTACTCTCCGGAAGCAAGCAAGGGACCATCCCATCAATTCCGATCAAGGGCCCTAAGGCAGAGGCGGATTCAAAAAATTCAGCAAAAATTCCTAGATAAGANCTAATAGAATGTCAATATAATAGAATGTCAATACACACAAAGAACTCTAATGTGTTGATGGTACGACAACTCTAACCTTTCACGGCATTCACGTCTCACTGCAATGTGAACAAAATGGCTGTCACCTAACTGTTTCCGCTATACTAGTGGGGTTGTTTCAGCGGACCCAATCAGATGACGCGACATCCATGTCGCTTTTCGTCACATTAGAGCAACAGTAACTATTTAAGAGCACTCAATAACAACCTATTTCCAAATAATGAAAAAATATTCTGATCAGCTTATAATAGCTGAAAAGTTATTTGATACTTTTTTGTGACATTTGTCTGCCTTATGGCGATTACTGTATATTTCCGTAGGTAAGACGACCTTCAGATAAAACGAGGTATAAATGTTCGTCAAAGTTTTATGGTTTCGGCATATATCTGTCTTATAAGGCGATCCCCAAACAATCAGCTTATGAAGCCAATACGTGTGGGGTTTGTAGTGTTGTGGACTGCACTGAGGGCGATTCGTCATGAGACACTGATGACGAAAAGGAAATCGACGAGCTTCTCAACAACGACAGTGAGAATGTAATTGAACATCTATTTTCCTTAGATAATGAATGTGACTATTTTGTAGGGTTTTAATTACATTGGTGAGTGATTTGTTTCATTTGAAAATGGATTTAATTCCTATAAATTTCAATCAGTTTTTTTATACCTGTGCCATAACACGACACGTATTTTGGGAGTTTTTTTATGATTCAACTATCGTCTTGTTTTGGGAAATATATGGATTTTCTCAGTCCCAATCTTTTCTTTTTATTTAAAGACAATAATTTCATTTACATTCGTTTATAATGTCTCATTCTTTCTAACTTCCACTCTTCGTTATTGCACTTTTTTATTTCGCCTCTTCAGTTTCATTTTCTCGCTTTTCTTGGAACTTGTTCCCTGCTTCTTCCAATCATCTTTTGCGTTGTGTTGCAGATACACAGTATTTGCATGCCTTGTTCGTTTCCCCCCCCCCCTGAGAATGAATCCTTTCCAGCCAGAAGTCCGAGAGAGTGGAAGGTTCATATAAGATGAGGTACACTCTGCACACCGAGGTTGTTGCGTTAGCGATATGAAGATCTTTACTGCCTTCATGATCTATTCAAACTTCGCCATGCGCTCACTCTCGTTTGTGTAGTTCACGTTAACGGTATGGCCACTCCCAAACCTTCCATTTTTCCGCACATGAGCACCTTAATTTTGGGTATAATAATATTTCATCAGGTAATCCACCATCGTAGAGCGTCCACCACATTGGCATTACAGTGACACCTTATTAAAAAAATTTCACTTATTTTTTGTCTTGAACAGATCACCTAGCATATTACATGTTCATTGCACGAATCAGTAACATCACATATTAAACGCTATTATACATGGAAAAATACTTCTGCGTCAATTGTCACTAGACGTTAGTCTGACGCACTTTTACGGAGAACATATATCTGATTCATATTATTGGCGAGTCTCACGAATTTTTTCGACGTCTGCCATTTTCTGATAAGTTTATCACATCAGATTATTATCTAATAGTTTTACCTCCATTCAAGAGAATATAAAATTACCAATTTTATTCAAAGACTATTATTGTTATTAATTGAACGTACTCTATGGTATGGTATAAATAAATAAATAAATTACAACTTACGACCTTTGTGTGGACGGTTATATTATTTTTATTATATTTAGTACTGTATTGAATTTTTTAATAATTAACCCTAACGTAGAGGAACTCCTCAGATTGGTAACATTTTTGTACGAGTAATTTTATTTCACGTGGTGCCGAAAAGTGTCTTTGTAGTGGTGGGGCATGCTAAAAGGTACCGTAGTAGAATAAGGCAAGGTGTGTTATTGTGCATCGATGTGGAGGGGACGTTGACGAACCAATGAAACGCAAGACGTTTTTTGAGAAGGAAGTTAAGGGTGTTGTGCAGATTTATGTAATACATTTGACTGACTTGTAGGTGTGAAGCTGTATGGTAATAGGCCCATACCGAAAAAAAAATCGTTAATATTGTTGGCTTGCACAGCATTGTGCACTCGGGACGTCCACACCTGGTCTTATTCCACTATGAAATGATACAATACCGAAGTACTCAAATGTTCCAATTAATACAATATAACCTATAGTTAAAAATTTAAATGACGATAGAAATCCAACAAATGACCTCAATTCGCTTCCAAAAAGTTGAACTCACCATCTGCTGCAGGTCATAACTGTGGAAAACACATCAGTACAACTACTGAACGAGTTGAAACGCAAAAGAGTTTTCCAATTGCACCGCTTCACGGCGCTGTTTCCGCTCAGTTCCCGCCCTCCACTTGTTTCGCGCTGGTGGCGCCTTCAGTTGTCAACTCTGAGAACGAAGTTGGAGTTCAGGTGAAGGGGAATTGGAATGGGGACGGTGGATGCGGAGAGGTCGCGGTGTAATGTGGTTCCTCGTTGAATGAAAGTGGCCGAAGATAAGAAAGTGGTCAGGTAGAACATTGGGGTTGGTGGTCGTTTGTGATAATGTAACAAAGTAAAGTCGTGAAAGGCGCCGACGTGGTAGTGGTGCTGATATTAGCTAATTAGTTTGTGGAGCAGAATGATGCTAATAGAGACAGTCGCTGGTTAGAGTCTGAGAAGGTTAGTTACAAGTGTATTCAAGAAAATTGTGCGTAAAATTCGACGACTAGTTGAAGAATATTGTATCATATCCAAATGAATCGTATATTGCCTCACTTCAGTTATAATTTGTCCATTCAACTGAGACGCAGTAGGAGAAATATGGGGCTTGCATTTCTTTCAAAAATACGTAGTGCGTTGTGTTGGTACAAAACTTATGAGTAAATATGTTGGTTTGAAAAATATACACTGGAATTTCTCTCATGTATTTTCTTCTAACAATTCGTAGTAAGTAATTACACATCTCGTTTCTCCTTTTTTGAGCAGTTTGAATTAAAACTAAAAAAAGGACTTATTTGTTTAAATCGTTTTTTCTTGGAAGAATACATCAAAATAGAGTCTAAAGTACATCTGTATGATACGTATTTAAAGAAAAGAAATAAACTGCAAAACCTTTAGTTTTTTCGGAAACATTTATGCAATACAAGAAAGGAAAAGAGTTTTTCATTTTGATTTTTCTAAAACTGCTATGAATAACATTAAAAATTTTATTCTTCTCTCTACACTGACTTATCTATTTAAGCAAAGTATCTATTATCTTGGTCCTCGTGTTAAACATGAATACATATACAAATAACATGTAATATATAGCATGATACAACAATCTATGTACGCATACACTATTGCATGAATGTATGCTGTTGTACAAATGAATGTACGTGAATGACGAATGCATATAACTGATGTACAATTTCAAGGCAGATACATGAATGATATTTTCCTTACCTTTTTTGGACGTACATACACCATACAATAGGAAATTTAAAGAAAATAGAGAAACAATATCTTCTTTTGTAAATGAAAAACTCATGCACTAGCCCATTCTCGCCCGAGTTCTTCTCCGATATTTCTTCGCGCAGTGACCAATTTTAACATAGGTCATTTAAGCTTTGTCCTTGCTGTACCATTTATACTATTGTTACTATGAATCTCGAAAACTGATAGATTTAAATTGTTACTATTTACTAGCAATATTTTAGGATTACAAATTTATAACAATTCGTATTTGCGTAATATCTGTTCTTTTGTTTATACAATCTATTCAAAATACAATTTTCTTAGTATTATGAAGATATTATAACGAGAAACTATTTTAGTTCTTATTCGGAGGGGGGCGTAACAAAATTTTACCTTGGGGTGCAGAAATGTTTAGTCTACCCGAGCCTTAGTATCATTTTGATAGGATGTACCCTTTCTTGCTTCCGGAGAGAAAATTAGTTTATTGTCATCGACGTGATCATACAGTTTTTTCTGTAATTATGGATTGGAAGATACTGATTGCACAAAAGTTTCTGTTGTAATTTAAAGAAATAGGGGACTATAATTGCATGATTTTATCTCAGTATGTTAACAGTGTTTGGTACTCAGACTCCAAATGAAATTTGAAATTGACCTAGTTGGACACGAGGAAACAGCAACCAAGGTCCGCGTATACACAACGAAGGCTCACGCAGTAATTAAGGCAATGGATGTTGTAGCGGGACAACTCCATTGCAGTGATGGATTCGTAATCGTGTTTTAATGGACTGGCCGCGATGTGTGCAGCTCACGTCCTTGCCTTTGCTTTCAAACCACGAGATCGAGTCGCGTTGTTCATTTATTTTGGAGCAGGAAATTCAAGATGGTGGACTAGATTGAAAAGCGATGTTGCCAACCTACACATACTACATGCACTAAGGAAATGATGAGCATTTCAACAATGTTTACAATGACGCAATCAAGATACAAAGTGATGAACAATAATAAAGTAAAAAAATGACACCCAATGTATTTTTATAAAAATATATAAATAAATATAGTCTAGTTAAAATTGAATCAAACCAACATTATGTACGATGAACGTTTGTTTTATTTACAAAGACTACATTACCTGCATGATGTCAGATACTACTATCCCAAATCTGGGCTCTAATGACCTTTGATGTTGACGAGCCCTAAAGCCCCACCAAAAAAAAAAAAAAAAAAAAAACTACTACTTTCAAAATACATTCCTTGTTAGCCTCTNAACAGGTCACCAGAATAGTTATGAATAATATATGATAATGCACATCGAGTCATAACCGTCAATTGTCAGGACTCAAGTAGTCAAGTAAAATAATTTTCATACAAATCAGTCAAGTAGCTTCTTCTCTTGGTGTAATTAGTAAATACTGTTATCTCGGAACGGAAAAGGCGAAAGATGAAATAATAGAAAATCGTCTACATATCTTTAAATGCTCCAATGTACAGTATTTCTTTTGTGAAATTTACTCCGCCTGATTACGCAGAAAAAAGAGTTAAATTTCCTTGTACATTTGCGTATTAATGTACACGATATTTTTTATAGAAAGAACGTCGTTATGAAAAAGTGCTTTATTTACATTATACCGTGAAATTTTCCAGAATTATCAGATATGAATCTTTGTTGGATATTTTTAAGTTAGTACGTCACTCGTCTGGTTGATGAAGAATGTTACTCTGTGTGGGTTTATCTGTGTAGGTGGAAGATGGTCTTGCTGACTCCAAAAGACAAGATCTTCCGCCTTGAGACCACATAAATAATTTGTATATAATGCAGGTTTGTAATAAGGTTTTATTTGTCTTACGTAAACCTGAGTCTTGAAATGAAAGGAAAGACACCGTTTGATATCACTTGAAACCTGAGCGTCGTCGACTAGGCGTCTGTGGCGGCTGGCCCGTGTAGATTTCGTTCTTCCTTCCTTCAGAATTCTTGGGCGTAATGGAACGAACGGCGAAGCCTCGCGTTCGTGAAGATGCCTTTCCTGGTGAGGAAGCTGGGTCGCCGTCTTTCCGGTGGTGTCGGATTTCTTCAAGTTATTTCGTGGCGAAGTGAATTTAATTGTTCATATCCTTGTGGATTTGCATATAAGATGAAGCTAGTTGCTTTAAATCTATATTGATTGAGATTGAATAAGTTTCGTTGAGTTTGAAACTATCGTTCGTGGACTTAGTTAGCGCACATATGATTACACGTCTGAACGTCTCGAGATAGCAAAGCGAAGTGAAGAAGACTGTTATCCGTTTCTAAGGATGCTACTTTTAAGAATGGAGATAATTGACAATCTTCATATTAATGATGATTAGTTCGGTTCGACGTAGTAGCGTCGTCACAAGGCGTCATAAGGCGGTCAGACGTTTGCTAGCTTGCTTGTGATGAGCCAAGCATAGAATCTTATAGCATGGAACTCGAGTTCTGTTCCCTGTCTGGGCCTTGGAATGTGTTGGCTTTGCATTCGGACCTCATTGTTGGTCTTGGAATGTTATGCCTTGGACTGTGTTTACAACTGGGCCGTGCCTTGGAAAGTAAACAGTGGATATTCTTATCAAGTGAATATAATATTCGTGATAAATTCTTCCGATTTAATGGCACATATGATGCTGTAGTGAATTGTATTTGTAGGAATCTGTTGTTCCTGTGGCATCAGCGACTAATTGCGCGCGGGCAGGCTGATGTGGGCAAGAGCATTTTACAGGGGTAATGTAGGAAGGACATTGTAGAAAATGTAGGAAGGACACATTTCGCTACA
>NNCF01128618.1:139943-154143 GCA_002313205.1 Laupala kohalensis
CTGATGTGGGCAAGAGCATTTGACAGGGGTAATGTAGGAAGGACATTGTAGGAAATGTAGGAAGGACACATTTCGCTACACTCTGCTAAATAGGATAAACAACAAGTTAAACGTTTGGTATTTCTCGAGCTTAATGCACCAACTGAACGGCAGAAATATCGACTAGATAGTTGCTGTAATTATTGCCTCATTCTATTTGTATGAGTATCATTGTGTTTTAAGTAAATTTTAATTTTTTTTTTCGAGAATATCTCTTCACTTTTTTGTTTCTCGCACGTAAGGTTGAGATTACATGATATTAGAATTTTCCAATTATTTGTTCGTAAGCAATCATGTAATTTTGTACTAAGTCGTCGAAATTAACCAAACTCTTCGATGTTATGAGCGTGGATAGTTTGTTTCCCCAACCACTTCGTACAAATTAATTACGTTATGTTGAATGAAAGTGGGAGACGGGACTGATGATCTAACGCGGGACCTTCAGTTTAGCGCGCTGATGCGCTGCCAACTGTGCCACCTCGTTCACCTCAGGGTTCAGTCTACCATTGACATTCAATGCAGTGTGGTATACCGCAATTTAAGATATTTCTGTATCTTCGTACGAATTCTCATTATGTCTCAGTCGAGCTACAGAGTTCGCTTCATTCAAAATATTAGACTTTACATCAGTCTTCATGTAACCCCAAGAAATAAACCGATCATTGTTTAAAGTGACCCTCGTTACTTTATTACCGAATTGAAGAATTGTTAACGTTTACGATCTATTATAGACAAATAAATGTATTGAAAAATATATTGCTGACAGTATAGATGGCGTTAATACAACTACGAATTAAGGAATATTAGGAATGGGATAATAAATTGCGGTAAAATAAAGTTTGCTTTGCGTTTTGAATTTTCCGATAACTGAAAAAGTACAATTTCCTGTCAATATTCATGTCTGTTATTATTACCAAGAGAATCTCAGTGACTTTGGTACAGGGATAACTCTGTGAACTAGTGATCCTCTGAACGAATTTTTCAATTAGTGAGGAATTCATTTATGATTTTGGTCTGTGCTAATGTTTTATTAATTAGGTTAATGTATATATTATTTGATATGCTCACTACCGCAGAGAAACACATATGAACAATCTTATCCTTAACGTCTATGTGTGTGACAAATCAATGGCGGATCGTTATACATGTTGTAGACTGTTAACTAAAGTAATTAGGAACTGATTGTTATTCACGCGGTAGATTGTATATAGGGTAGACTGTGTATAAGAAAACCAAATTCCGCACCTTCATGTCAATGTTAGAAGTATGTCAAAGAAAACCAAAGATTGCTATCGATAAGAGTTTCAAATCCGTCACTTCCTTTCCTTTTCCCTTATGGGTAGCAGAACATCACAAACTTCAGCATTCATTTACCATACTATTGTGTGTTTTATACTATTCTTGTTTTATTTATCTTTATAATGCGCAGTTCATAAACGTAAAACATGTCATAAAATATTTATGGAAAACATTTAAAATAAAGAATATTGTGACTAACAAAAGCGATATTGGAACAAGTTTTTTCCCACCTGGTCTTAAAAATGCTTCTGGCCGCACACCGCAACAGCTCAAGTGATATGGACAGTCGTACCAATTCATCTGTAGCAGACTGCTACATTTTCTACTTATTGACAAGTGAATAGAATAACCTTCTAGAAGCTAACAAATGAATGCTTATACTTTCATATTTCTCCATATTCAGAATTCTTTCTAGAAGCAAACAAATGAAATACTAATAACAATGCATCTCTAAATTACCAATCCAAAATACGAAGTAACCAAGGGAACAAGAACTTGTTAGAAAAGGCGAGAACATCTCTGTCACTAGTTTCGAGTCGCTCTCTCTTACTCGCTGTAAAGTTACACGTTCACTCCACCGCCGACCAGTTAAACTGTACGTAGCCAGTGCCTAATCAGCGTCTAGCTGCACTTTAATTTAATCTATATAATTGCACAATTCGTGGACTATCAAAATTTATAACTGTGTGTGCAGACCACACCAAAGTGACAATTAATTCCGACCTTCGTTGAGTGCCATCGCTTATAGTCTGTCCTAGCTGACATCCATAACTTTGAATATAAAATGCAAGTTTACAAATGCAATGTATTTGTGTAAGCAACTTTTTCGTTAAAGTGTTAATTGTACATTCTGACTGTGACGTGTACGAATGAACTATCAACCTGTCATAGCAAGAACTAAACGTAGTTGAACTTCCAACATCACAAGAATTAAAGTGTTACAAATTATCGTGTGTATTCTTTGTGGTGTGTGGAATTTTGAAGCCCAATAACTCTGAGGAAAGTGCTACAAGTGGGATTATTCCAGGAATTCGTGAGTTAGCAGATTACTGCTTTAATATACATTCAGGTCTTGTGAATGACCTCATAAGCCATTTTTCATAAATTGTTATAGCTGACTACATGACTCAAGGACCTATATTTATAAATGTTGTGTATTTTCAAGTTTGACATCAGTCAATTCTCAGTTTGTCAAATGAAACTAATCAGTGCCTTCTCACATTGATTTTGACTTTATTCTTACTTTGTAGTTAGTTTTCCTTCTGTAATTTTAATTTATTTATTTTGGAGGGGATTCTTTGACTAAAGAACACGCACATAAATTTCAGATCACTGACAATTCTTAAGCTCAAGTTATTAAAAATTGATTACCCGGACACATCAATATCACTAAAGGTATATACAGTGACATAAACACCTTAGTTGTCTCACCAGTGGGCACCAGAATCGGTTTCAAGTTTTGGAAATTGGAGTTCATCAATGATCTACCTCTCTTCAGCATAGTAATGGACTACATAACCCCAAAAATCTTCAAATACCACCACGAGGGGCAGACATTTGGAGTATCAGGGAAGCTGACTCCAAAGAGAGAACAAAAGCCAGGGATTATTGATGCTTAAGTATCGTTATCGGTCTCTTCCACCTATTAAATGACGTCTTAATCCTCTTAAGGAAGGATGTAACTCCAGGGAAATGGACTCTCATGGCGTGGGTTGATACATGGCAGATCACGTGCTGAATCCTCAATAATTTATTATATTTTTGTACAATTTAGTTGTACAAAACAAACTTTTAAAATTGTATGTAAGTATTTAGTGAACCATTATTAAATATACATATTGTTTCATAGTCTTATTATCCCTTCCATTCTTATAAAACTCATTTAAATATTACAATTACTAATTACATAACTATTTCAGGTTAAGTATGTATGATAGAGAACTTTGGCTCAGGCGAATCCGGCGCAACTGAATGAATCCTGAATATATTTAACCTCATAATATCATTTGATTGTACAAAATAAATTTTAAAAACGTGGTATAAGTTTTTACTAAAACATTGGTTATTTGCTCTAAATATATATATTTTGTACTATTATAACATTTTCTTATAATGCTCATTTAAACATTACTATTCCTAATTACATAACGATCGGTGGAGAAGTCTCGGAGAGACCGGCGCAACTGGACTAATGTACATCCACGTGCTCTACGTGGGGAAATAACTTTCTGGCCAGTTGGGTCTGAGCGTGTCCTCCCTCTCTTTCTCTCGAACGCTTTCACTGCGGCTCATGTTTGTGAAGCAGTGATTCTAGTGCTGGTATCATATAGATGTCGAGAGAGAGATGGCAACTGACGAGTGTCCTACGCTACCGGAACAGCGAACATTGACACCGGAGGCACGTAATGATATTGTTTGGAATGAATTATTTGTGGAAATGTTGCACAAACCATGAACCTTGCTCTTCCGCTGACCCCTGTATACCTAAATGATACTGTGGGTGTAATTATAGCGGCAGTGGTACGTTAGAAGACGTAATGTAATGAAAACTACGAAGCACAAAATAGTCCCGAAATTGGTTGTTTGACATCGGCTATTAGATCACCAAAGATTTGATTGTAAACGATTTATTTTCATGTTTCACAGAATTTATTTCACGTAAAAGATCAATTCAAACATAAATACATTGTTTTTCTTTGTGAGTTGTTAGTGATGATAAATGGTGTATTCGTGATTAAACTGGATGGTTTAATAGGAATAAAAATCCTCAAATATCTCAAAACGAATAAAGATGTCGAACGTTACGGTTTTCTCTTCGATAAGTCGTGGCCTGAGGCTAATCATTTGAAAAATATAAAGGATTTGTAGCTTTTTTAGACGCATAAATGTTGTAATTTATGTTTGAAATAAACTAGTTGTCTTTTGAAATAAACTAGTTGGATTCCAATAAATAACGAATTCAATGGCATAACACTCATTGTAAACAATGTAAAGAAAACGAAAGTAATTATCGTAGAACCGTATAGATCGCTTTACACTGTCCATTTTACATACAATTTGCGTCCAGTCGCTGAACAAGAAATAGATGTGAAGTGGATCACGTCACGCTTGACGTCATCTCGTGTACAAAAAATGGTCGTTCCGAAATAAGTGTTTTACACGACATAGGACGAGAAATGTATGCTGTTAGAATTAGTTAGTCTTTCAACTGCAACAAACAACCAACCTCAACTTCTATACCAATTCTCTGAACATGTAAACAGACTTCATTGGTAAACGAATGTTTTATTTAGTACAATATTTTGTTTATTATCTTCGGTTCACGAATTTTCAACTAACCAGAAAACTCCGCAACTGAAGGAAAACACAGCTATTTTAACTATGCAACCGACTCGAGAGAACACAGATACAACAACTAAGAAGCAGAGATGTCGCTAAAAGTTTGCTAGTCAATTTTTAAGAGTCGTACTAGAAAATAGAGCATGCTAGAAAATTTTCGTACAATCGGCATCCAGTCTGGCGTGTATCGCAGGAAATAGTGTGTGATATGAACCGTGTTTTTCGGGCATGAGGTCTCGCTCCAGTTCGAGGCAAGGCCAATCTATTAGGCACACTGTTTACAAGGAAATTTTTAAATATTCGCTGTGCTCAGTAGTTGTATCTTCTCAAGCTTTGAAACATGACTGAAAAAAATACAGTTCCATTTAAAAAGTCAATTAACGTGTCAATAACATTGCAGGGCCATTCCACTTCAAATCCATGCAGTTTTCATAGATTTTTTACATGACCATCTCAGATTTTGATAAAAGTTTGTAGGGAACTAGTCATCATATAGATTCAAATAACTACCGAGTTTTGTGGAAAAATTTCAAACCGTTTGGAAGTTAGAACAATGTAAAATTTAAACAAAACACCCCAAAACGGCTCCACACAATACTTTGAATTGCTCTGGAAGCTCTCTTAATTGAGATAGATTGTAGAAGTGTCATTGTACAGCTTATTAAATGATGTTTACAATGATATGTTATACGACACACGAGGGTCAAGGAGGAAAAAATTAACATGTTCAAAAGTTTAAATTTTCAAATTCTCAAAATGCGCCATTTTGAAAATTTTCTAATTAATATTTGAAATAGCTTATATCCTTGTTAATCATATGTGAAAATATGAACGTGGGATGAAAATAGATTCCGTGCAACAACAATAAAAGATTGTAGGTTTCTTGCAGCGTATCGCGCGCGGAACTAGAATTTTTCACTTAATTCTTGCTATACACTATTTTTAAGTTAAATATTGTTTCAGTATGAAAATGCAATGCATACATTCTGATATAAGTGTTTCATTTTTATATAATTATGGAAAGTTCAAGGAAATGTCGTACTATTGAAGTGATATTGCGTGACAAATTCGACAAAAATATTAATAATAATAAATATTGAAATAATGAATAATGCTGCGATTTTGTAAAACTCACACTTCGACGTCGTTATCCATTCAGGAGATATTGTCTCGTCCGGTACAGTGGAGATAGCTATGGTCACACATGAGAGAGAGGCAGAGTCAACTGAAGGACAGCTCTCATTGGAGCGCGCCGTTGTCACCGTCGTGGTGTGCTGCGGTTGCAGTTTGGCAGTGGTCTCTCTCTCCATGCCTGCCAACTGCCGGCACTCGCCAGCCGTCGCCGCGTCGTCAGAGCAGTTGTGGAGAGGGAGCGGTAGACTGGGCGGGCGTCGTCGGACGCCTCGTTGTTAATATTAATGCGTTCGGCCAACTGCAGACTGGTGGGGGTTGGACCTTAACTGTTGTCGTTGTGTTACTCAGACTTCCACTTGTTCTGTAGCGATAAAAATGAATTTTTACTTTTTATTTCTAAAATTAAATTCTTGGATGGAAAAGAAAAAAACATTTCAATATGTATCAAAAATTATTTCAAATTCTTAACTGAAGGAATTTTACACAACAAATTGCATATTTGTGACCTGAATTATTTTGTTTTTATTTCACTTTTAGGTTATGTGCTTGAAAACAATGTTCTTCATTGTCTTCATTTTATTTTATTTCTTCAATTAGGCCACTTCGATTCCACATTCAGTTTTTTGTCCGTCTCACCTACAGCAAGTAAACTCTGACGGATACATCAGAGAGCTTCATAATCACCAGTCATGCGACTGAAGTTCTGCATTTACTGATTAACAGTCAATTTCCATTGATTTTATTCTCTTGTATTTCTTCAATAATAACTGTGCTTTGCGCTTCACTTACAATAATACATGACAATAGTAATAATATCATCGACTACATTTTTGTGATTTGCATGCCACACACATTCCATAACATTGACTTTTATTAGTATAGTTCATTAGTTTATCAGTATTCACTTTTATTCGCGTACAAATAGAAAAGGGCTCTAATGACATAGTTGTTGTCAAGCCTAAAAGCCCCAAGTTTAATAATAATAATAATAATAACAAGAAACTATACAACACATCACAGGAGGATGCACTCTATTAGCACAGACAGATTACACCCACAGATACAATCAGGTTGCTAATATTATCCATCAGAATCTGTGCGGGAAGTATGGACTAATAGAAGACACTGTCCCGTACTACAAGTACTTCCCGAAATCCATTTCAGAGAACAGCAGGTACAAAATTCATTTTGATAGATCAATCCTCACCGACAAGACAATCCATCATAACAAATCAGATATTATTCTAATAGATAAACTCAAGAAAATCACACACATCGTAGATATTGCAGTAACCAAAACCCACAACCTACAATCTACTTACAATGATAAAATTCAAAATATGAAGATTTGAAAACAGGAATTCTTCGCTTATGGAATATGGAGTGTGTATATATAGTTCCTATAGTCCTGTCTACCACTGTAGTCATCCCTCACAGTCTGCACCTGAGCATCAATCGGCTTCATCTCCCAAGAAACATATTTCTAACCTTACAATAAACAGCCATCCTTAACACCTGTAGAATAGTCAGAAGATTTTTAAATTGTGACATTGTTTGAGGTGGGGATGCTTGGTGTACCCTGCAACGTACAACTACAAGTTGTGAAAAAAAGTTCATGAAAATAAATAATAATAATAATAATAATAATAATAATAATAATATAAATAGGAAACATTGTATTCGTGCGCAACGATTCAGAAAAAAAAACCGAAGATAATTTTATCGATGTTCTGTTCTTTAATTCGCATTAGATTCCTACTCACACATAAACTCTTAAACTGTTCAACGTTAATAAGTATTTCTTACGAATATTAAGGTACATTTTGGGACACTTCTCAAAAACAGCATGAATAAACTGTTTTGAAATTAGTATCCATATTCATCTGTAAGAGGTAACCTATTCGTTGCAGAAGGAATGACATATGCAAACGTCATATGGTCAAAAGCAATAATAAAACCAGAGGAACAAACTACGAGAAAAAGCCTTCATATTTCGGAAAATTTGCTGCTTTTTGTTGGTTCGAGTTATTATGGTCTTCCATGTAGAGATTAGCGTTATTAACGATACCTAATTAGTAGAACATTCTATCATCAAGTGATATATCTCATTTCCCTTCAAACAATGCTTTAGCTCGTGTACATGAATACGCTACGTAGATTCTAGTTTCAAAATCTCATTCTAGTTTCATTTCTGATCTCCAATACTCATTTCCTCGATCATACAATGCCTTTGCATTCTGCATGACGTGCGAATAGCTCGCAGGCGGTCTTGATGAGTCTGACTTCCTTCATTTCGCACGTATCCACTGGCGAGTCCGTTGCTATGGTAACTGCACGATCGATTTCGGATGTTTCATATTCTCTCGTACACGTCTCCTAGCGCCTAGGAAGTCTAATCTCCCCGTTTTGGAACTGATATTCATCTGGGCAGAGGATTGAGCTACGCTCTAGGGATAATAGTTGTACTTCAAGTTCTATAGTCTCTCCATAACTCGAACAATGAGTTTGTTTAGAAAAGCATCACATAGCAATAAAACGTATACACAACTTTTAGATATTACGATTACGCGAGATTACTTTTAATAGATGATATAGAATACAAAAATCCTCATTCTTTTATCGTAGCACTTTTCAAGTAAATCCAATTCGAAAATTATTAAACGTGTACACGCACTTCCCTGTTCTTTTCTGATAACTTGGGTCTAATTATATACTTGTCGTTTATATTATCTTACCGTTTTACATTTATTTTTACTACAAATATTATTACGGTTCCGAAAATATAAGCCGTATTCTTCGCTTTTCATATTTACGATAGTTATAAAGAAATATTGTTCCGCACTATTTTCTTCTCTCCGCCATTGTAAGTGTAAAGATGGAGGTGATGGTGGATGTAGCAGCACTCGCGGAAGGATATACGAAGAATAAGGTTAGGATAGGACCATAATGTTAAATTTGCCATCGAAAAAGGGATTTTTTTTCACATAAAATGATTCAATTTGTAATTTCCGAGAACAAAGAGCCTTCCAGAATCATGGCAAAAAAAGCCGTTTTTCGATATCTCATCTGGATATTTTTCTACGGCGTTGGACCATATAGTTAAGTTGGTCCCATATTTTTTCCTTGTTTATGTTAAGCGGAACCACAAATTATCTGCCTTGTAGAATGACTTTTCATGAACGTGGTGGTGTGACGTAACCAACTCAACTCGCCTCACCTATAACTGGTCTTCGTAGGTAGGAAAAAGAAAGTGCCAGCCAATATCCAACAATATAAACCTTACATATCCAACAACATAAGCGACGTTATTACACGTGAGTGAGTGAGTGAGTGAGTGACTCTCTCCCTCAAAGAGAGAAATTTATTTGCAATTGAAATTTATTTGAGGAAAATGTACCATTGTGAAAGATGAATTGGTAGTATAGTGGTTAACACCCATGAAATCAAAACAGATGTCCTGTGTTCGATTCCCGGTTCGTCGCCATTTTCGTCTGATTGAAACATTGTTTTAGTTTAATGAAATTGTCATTATCTTTTGTCAATGATCCGGCAAAATATTTCTGGATCAGTTATAATATGTCTTCGTTGTTTTGTCCAATCATTTTAATTGTACTTTTGTTTAAATGTTTTATGCTAATCAGTGAAAAAAATCAAAACTTTTCCTTGTTTTAATACCAGATAATGTAAACGAGTCCGAAAAATCCTAGAACAATATTATATGGATTTGATTTGAATATCAATTTACAACGGTATTGGAAATGTGTATCATGCCAATGATACTGTTACAACACACCACAAGCCCATATGCGATGTGCGTAAGCTTTTTGGTGGAGAAGCGGGATTCAACCATAAACCACAACCTTTATGGTAGAGTTCGCTGCCACCAGCTTGGTTTCCCCAAGCAATCAAACACCCGAGTAATAACAATAAAACATTTAATTCAAATTAAATAAAGCTCTGAATATTTACAAATGTAGAATAACTCGCAAATCTTAAATACAAGTTTGAACTTGTTATTACTTGATATTGTTATCTAAAAGCAATAGTTACACACAGTTATAACTACTGGTGTTATGAATTAACTCGGAAATCTACCCAGATTATCCGAAGTTCAAAAAGTTCCAAATTGCTATCTCGAAATAAATAACTGTTCCAAGCTATGTTATTCGCGCCTATAGCAAGTAATAGAATTACCGCAGCAATTCTCAGTGGTCTGACGACCAAACTAACCAAGTTACATATTAAATAACTTGCGTAGTTCTATACGCTTTCGCACTAGTCTCAAAGTCTGAAAGCCTCCAGTATAAAAGTCCCTTCAATATATATTGAGGCGAAGGTCACGTGACTACCTCTTCGCCACCGTTCCCAACACCCCACCTCGGCTTGGTCACTCTTC
Organism: Laupala kohalensis; assembly: GCA_002313205.1. Classification (NCBI taxonomy): domain Eukaryota; kingdom Metazoa; phylum Arthropoda; class Insecta; order Orthoptera; family Trigonidiidae; genus Laupala; species Laupala kohalensis. The sequence goes on from NNCF01128618.1 coordinate 150,151, forward strand.
AGCTTCCGAGAAAAACTACCTTTTCGGATGAACACTATTTCTGTCAACTGCTGAAATATTCCATACACACTCATTTTCCTTCTCCGGGGCGTTCATCTCAGTTTTCAGAAGTAGAAGGGAGTTCTGCCTCTTCAGAATACGAGAAGTATTAAACGCGCACTTTTCCTTGTTTGGGCGGCGACGGGCCTGGTTTTTAATCGCCTTTGGAATTTCCGGCGAGCATAGTGCTTGAAAATGTTATTTCAAAATCTATACTGGCCACGATGTTGCAGATACCTAACGACCTGAGATAACATTATAGCGTAAAACATGGTCCATTTGGTGTGTAAAAGAATTAAATCCATATATTTATTGGTAAAATGTCTTGACAGTATCTCAGGAATTATTATTTAAACGTCCATGGAAATTTCTATTCCATTTACAGAATCTGTCCTCGATACGAAGATAAAGCGCTCAATAAATAACTTCCTTAACAGTTCGTAATTACAAGTTTTCAGTCCAAACCTTTAATGAGAATTTAAGAGAATTTTATCCAAATGGAAAATAAAATCTCTTATCAGAACAAACTTTATGAGAGCAGAAAACATCCAAATGCTTCGGAATGTGAACCGCACATATCAATTCTCGGAGTCTCGACTGAAAAAGATTTAATGCATACAACTGGAGAGAAAATTGTAGGAAACTTTAATAAAGCGAAATCGTCCAGATTAAAATCGCGGACAGCTGGTGGCTCTGTTCTAATTGCGTCGCAGTTCTTCGATTTATGAGCAGGTTAGGGAGGGGGGGAAGGGGGAATTGAGCTTCTTCTGGGAAGGGGTTGGGAGAATAGGAGACGGTGATTGGGTAAAAGAAACATACGATAAATAATTTTTAACGAACATATGGGTATACCACCGTAAAGATACATTTTGTCCTGTTTTCTTTCTCAAATATCTAATGGAATATCACATTTTACGATATCTTTCACCCTTCTTGTATTAGAAAATATTGGACGTAAAACCTTGATCAAATAATGTGAGCAAATTAATTTTGTATCTCAATATGCAAGCGAGGTTTTCCTAACCGACTTGTTGATTGACTAGAGTCAAAACTACTGAAGTAAGAAATTTAGTTAGTAGTTTCTTTTTTAATGTAAGCACTTACTAAGAAATAATATTTTGGAATTCTATTTTAACAGAGTAAAATAGTCTAAAATATGAAATTTCGAATTTTCACAATATCTCTCTCACTCTAACCGATATATCATTTCAGTTTTTGTACTGAAACATTGTAAATGAAACATCTAGAACAAGGTATTCTGATTTAGCAAAAGTCATCACGCAAGGGAATGGTCAGAAGTGACAAATCGAAACAGGCCTTGATTGTTTTTTTTTTCACAGAAAATGTGTATTGAATTGGGTACACTGTTTAAGTTTTAGTTGCTGAGACGCACTGGAAGTAGCTTTAAAGTTTTTTTAAATGCCAAAAAAAAACAACCTTCAAACGACCGTTTGTACACCCCTCAACAGTCGGCGATAAGGAAGGACGGAAGTGAGCGCAGGACAGCTGATTGTGTTGGTTTCTCATTGACTAATGATCAAACAGTGGAAACTCGCATTGGACTTCCTAATCACAGTTCTCTGTTAAAATATTCCAAAATATAATTTTATTCTTTTGTTATATTAAAGCCAGCCATTCGAAATTATTTACGCTTAATTACATTATTTGAAATAATGTTTCATAATAAATATATCAAGCTTTTCAATTTAACGCAGTCATACTGTTGGATCAAAAAAATGCATTTTACTATTAATAGTCATACTCTAATGTTAGTTGGGAAAAATATGTGTAATTCTGCATAAACAATTGTTTATTCTTTGTAAACATTACAAAAATGAGATGACACAATAAAAAACACATTTGCCTTGCACCATGCACATCTAATGAGATGTTTGCACATTCTTTAATTTCACAACTGCTGTGACCAGACAAAACAAAGATTTAAAAGGAAATGAAATACAGAAGTATCAGTCCACATCAGTAGCGGGAAAGATGGTCGAATGAAACAAGGCCCTCTGTGACAGTAGGTATGGCGAAGTGTTGTTGCGTCACTCAAGAAGCACAGGGCTGTACAGCTTTCGTACAGAAAATTCGTAGCCTTGTTTTGGCATTTTCAAAAAAAATTTAAACTACTTCCAGTGCGTCTCAGCAGCTAAATTTTTACAGTGTACCCAATGCAATACACACTTTCATTGAAAAAAAATCAACGCCTGTTCGACTTGTCACTTCTGACCATTCCTTGTCAGAGCGACTAGTTTCGGCACCGTTGGAATCCGGTTATGGATTCGGAAATCCGAAGTGTCCCACATTGCATCCCGCAGGAACACAGTACCTCTACTTTGGACGTGGGAGAATAACGTACCATTTTCATAGAGAGTGTACCTCGTTCTCTTGACAGGGAACATCTGCATGTCGTACGGTGAAGATAGAAAAATAAGTTGTCACAAAAAACGATTTCGTGATGTGTACATCTTGAATATATTGTATGTTTTGTGAATATAATGAATCAAAAAGTCTTCTCGATGTATATTAAAAAATATGTTTCAGTATGATTTGTGATTTCATGTCGTCAGATGTCGTGACTCGGAAAATATTTTTCGTAACGTCAAATTCATATTTCAAGTAATAAAAGAAACGGTCTACTCCAATAAAAACATATTATTGAAGAAAATTACGTTGAGGAATTAATAACACTACTACAACTAGAGTACTCAGTTGGTTTCGGATACAGGTTATTCAATAGGTGGAAATTAGAGTCCCAGGAAAGAAAAATTGGATAAGCAGCGATTCTCACCTTCGATCATCGTTGAAAAGTCATTCCCATAGAACCTCCAACAAAATATCGTAATTACTTTGGTTGTTTCACAAGAGACTTGATGCGGCCAACTTTTAGGAGATTTGGTATAACACGGTATGTTTTTCAAAAATCGAATCATTTCAGGACTAGCTTATCTTAACCTGAGAAACCTGATAAACGATTAATAGTTAGTCATGGTAAATTATAGTTCCCTGATTCTACGCTTTATCTGCTCACATGTCCTTGAGTAGTAGCCTTTGGGCAGAACGATACCCGGGGCACTTTTCGGAAAACATTGACTCACTATCGGAACAAATATGACATATACCTTGATTAGGAACGTTTGTATGTGTGTGGGGACCAGATTTACGAAACTAGACTTGTTTTCTCTTGCCTTGACCGATCTTCCCATTAACTGACCTATTCCATGGAAGTCTTTTTCTCTCTTTCAGCGTATAACAGATAGCACGTAGTTGTTCAAACGTTGTTTGACGGACCTTTGCTGGAAAGTAAAATGAGACGACGCGACGTTAGGAGTACAATGACAATGTGCTTGTGTTGTTGCGAGACGAACGAAAGAGGGGAAGGGAGTTCGCCAGTGTGATTCTCCACTAGCTTTCGAGTTTATTTTTCTATGAATCAATATTTTCTTGATAGTTTATATATGTATGTACTAGCTGATTAACCGGCGTTTCTCGGAATTTCTTTTTACTCGTTGGACCAATGAACCCACTCACCGGTTGCACCACAGGTCGAATTGTTTCTTCCGATATAACTGCGGTAGTGCGGTTGCACCATTTCATTTAAACGCTTATACAAACTAAACCATTCGTCCAAACTTTACGATTTAATGATGTTTTAAAATCTTTGTTGAACGCAAATTACAAAGAACTCATTAAATTTGCTGAAGATTGATTTTTCCTTCTTAAATTCCTCACTTAAATTGAAACACTTCTATTTTTCATAAAGTTTTTTCGATAAATTAACCTTAGATGTGTACTGTAGCAGATTTTTTTTGTAGACCTCTTCGAGGCGAACTATTTTGCCACTCATAGAGTCGCAGATCGTGACTGTGGTGTAGCGACCATTCCTTGTGTCTCTAGACGAGATCAGAGGCAGACGGGAGGTTTCTTCTTCTATCGTGTTAGGTGGGGGGG
>NNCF01128618.1:154159-181077 GCA_002313205.1 Laupala kohalensis
GGTGGGAGGGAGCTACGCACTCACCCGTGACGTCGTTTGCCGTCTGCTCCTCTGCATGGAAGTTGTGCGTGCGATGCGTCCAGTGGGAGCGCAGGGCATAAACCGGAAATGGCTCCCGGAACATCCGGTCGTAACTCGCTGCTGTGGTTAGAGGGCGCTGGGTGACTCCAGACACTGGATGCGGAACATTGGACTGTGAAGGTTACGATGTCTAGTTGGATGTGTAACCTATGGAGAATATTACCTTGGAATACACGACATTTATCCAAATATTTCGTCGGAATAATTTTCAGTAATGCAATTTATACCCTCTCTCTCTCTATCACACGTCTCGCATTCTCGGACGTCTCCGCAAAGTTCAAATGTATTACACATTGGGAGAGATACCAGGGAAATGTATTTCGTGATAATATTATTATTACGAATATAATAAAATATAATTTAATTTTCATTTATTTTTGAAGTTGATGTTTGTCCAACGTGATTTTTTAATTAAAAAAAAATTATTGATAATTGTTTGATTGTAATTCAGTTGTATTATATTTTATATGATTTGTTGTATTGTACATAATTGTTTCATTTTTAATAGTCATTGTAATTTTAATATATAATGTTGTTGAAAATAAAAAATGTATTTAAATAAGGATGTAATTTGACCGTGGTAGTACCAACTATTATTGATTTTTGCGTATCACAACTGATGTTAACCCAGTGCTCTAGAGTGCCACTTTTGCCCGCTGATAATCCGAGTGAGAGATTGAAACGTAGCATTTAATTTCATTTTAATTTAATTGTTTTTCTAAGTAAAAATGTATCTGTGTTTAAAAATAAGGTCATTTTATTTGGTGTTAAGTAAACATGCAGACGGAAAATATGATTCATGTTATATATTATATGATTATATTATTAATGTTATAGAATATACGATTTAGAACTAGGTTTCTGAACGAAATAATTCAATTTTCAGGTATGAGCGAAATTGTAAAATTAATTTATTTAGTTCTCTCATTAGATCAAAATTATCTGTGCTCCATAAACAATTTCGATAAAATGCAAGTGAAGAGAAATGACGATTTATGAAAGTTAGTCAATTGTGAAAACTCCACGTGACGTAAAATTGGTTGTGAGAAGAGGATGGTGATAATAAGTATAACCTGTAATTTTTAAACGTGGCACTGAATCTCGTAAATACACTCGAGAAAACCCTATTTGTAAAAATATTAATTGCCTGAATCAAACGGTAACATCGAAATGAATTATTATTATTCCTGGAAATTAGTTGTCCCTGACGTTACGATACCTCAGTGTTTCTCAACATGTCAATCGACTTTTAATGTTATTTCTCAGAGGATGGAATCTGATTCAGAACCTTTTTTAGGATAAGAAAATTTTACTATCTTATTTCCATCAATAACATATTATTTACATGCTACATAATAATTGACTACATGCATTGATACTTCTGTATTGTCGTAACTGTCTGTTATTTTCTGTTTCGGTGAATTCTTTCTGGTTTTATGCATACACTTATTATACAAATACTACACTTCACAATGAAAATATAGATTAATTAGTTTTAAACGAAATGTTGAATTTCAATGCGGAAAAAAAATCATCGTGTCAGGTTTTAGATTTAAGAAAGGAATCATGAATTCAATGTGAACTTAATTTCAATTGCCCCCAAAACTACTTGTTTTTTAACATTAATTTTGTGTATAATTAACTAAAGTAATTTTTCAATTACATTGATCATTCCCTGATAAAATCCGCGTCTGCCTTAGGGTCTTTGATCGGAATTGACGGGATGATCCCTTGCTTGCTTCCTGAGAGTAAATTGGTTTATGTCCTCCACTTGGTGATACGTAGTTTGTATCTGCTTTTTTGAAAATAAATTTATTTATTTATATATTTATTTACTTGACCATGATTGATCATCATTAATATATACTCTCTTACTTAAATGACAAAAAATTAGAAACATTGTCTGATGACGTTTATAATAACGCACATCACACAAAATGCGTTTTTAATTGTGTTATCTGACAAATGGATTGCAGAGAATGATAAATTAAACTTCTTTGTAAGTTGCCAATAGTTTTAATGTTATAAAGCTTTTTTTGTTGCATAGCAGCCATCTTCAGTAACGGGCTCCTATTATTGAGAAAATTTTTCTTTGCAAGTGCATTTTGGCAAATGATGGTGGAAATGGTGTACAGTTGTGGAAGGCGAACGGTTGTTGTATTGGTTAACACCCCTGCGGTCAAATCAGGAGTCCCGGGTTCGATTCCCGGCTCGTCGCCATTTTCACCTGAACGAAAGTTATCACATATCTGCTCCACGTGTAGGGTACACGGAAGAAATATATACGTACTCTTTTGAATGTTTTTCAAAAATGGCTCGAACGAATTTGCTCAAATTTTCTCTACGTAAAGTACTATTAGTATGCATTATTCCAGGTAGTATTGAAATGGAAGAATTATAAAGTCTTGAAAATCAATAAATGTGTTCATAAAATAATACGAATAACTGAGGTGATAATTCACCTAGATTTTAACGTTTCGGACAATACTTTGATCTAGGAGGATTCATATGAAACTAAAGACTGTTCTTCAAAAAGGGGGTATACAAATTGCGAGGATTATCTCTTTTTTATCTTTTTTGTTAAAATTATAAAGTATAAGTAAAAGAAAATGCATAGACGTCTAGATATCGGTTATTTCTAAACTGCATTAACAAGTTATGTAATTCAATGGTTTGCCCATTCTTATTGTAGTATTTGTATCGCGATAATTCCTATTCAATATTTCCACTGTCTGTGAAAGATTGTATAGTGAACAGAACAGGCGACTAACGTTTGTTAAGAGAGCAAATGCTTATTAGACCGTAATATGGTAACAATAATCCCTTAAGATGTAACTGTGGTATTTTCCGTGGTAAATCTTCATTCGTGTTCTGCGGTGTATTCATTGAATGCCGCTGTTAGTGAACCACAATCAATCAATCAATCAATATATCTGTCTTCGGAAAATATCGGTCACAACTTTTTATTTACGGAAATCTAGATTTGAATTTTATTCCCAGAAATTTTGTTATTGAAATGGGTCCTTGGTATTGTATTTTACATTTTACAGAAAAAAACGTGGTGTAATGTTTTTATGATGAGATACCATTTGAGGCATTGAAATGAGAACGTTCTAAGTGCCAAAAACATTATTTTAAGGAATACACAAAAAACTGATTAGATACCATATCATTGGTTATGGAAAGTATGGAAGAATAATCATAGACTACTTGTGTGATGTTGCAACTAATGGTAATTTGAAAAGAAAAAAAAATTATCAAAATTTAGGATTTGTTGAAACAAAAAATTACAAAAGGGAGAATGTTTTAAATGTCACATGTTATTTCCGAAAGCGCTTCACGAATCACGGATAGACCCAAAAGAGTATACGTGCCACTCCTAATAAACATCATTTTGCCAGGCGATACGACAAATTATTAAATAAATAGTAAAAAAAATAATTAATATCCACGGCTGATATTCAATAACACACAATAGGCAATATGCTATAAAAGAAATATATCTAGAAACATGATTCTTATAAAATACTTTTATATTCCACTACATAATAAAAAAACTCATGTTTAAAGGGTTATGAATATTTCATTAATGTATGAAAAAAAAATGAATCAAAGGAACTAAATTTCAAATTTTATCACGGGATGCAAGCAACACTCACCCTAAACAAAAAATAGAAGAAACTAGTACTAAAATGCACTTATAACGGCACAGAGCTCGACACTTAGAACGGTATCAGTGTTCATCTCGCTACGATGAAGACCCTAACGCTAATTCTCAACTGTATACAACAAATAGAGTTCGGGAAAAGGCATAAAGGATTTTCTCGTCATTCAATATATTTCACAAAAACCCCTCCAGTACCTTTTCGACCATTTTCATATGTTATGTAATTATTCGGCCAGATTGATTCTACATTTACCACTAAGTACAGACAAAATTATTATATCTTTGAAGGTTTGGGACCTAATACTAATAACATTAATATAGATGTTGAGTAATTTTAATAGTTGTTATTCACTAGCAATGTGTTTGAAATAAATAAAATAATTTATGTCCATATGTATTTTATAAATACCTGTTCTTTTGCAATCAATTGAAAATAAATTTTGTTAAAATTCTGCATATATCATAAGAAGAAAACTAAATATTTGAGTTTATGTTATTGGAGGGGAAATGACGTAATTTTGTCTCAGGGTCACATTGTCCACCTGGCCGTAAGGCCTTTCGATCCGCATCGATGGGAAGACCTCTTATTTCTGGCGTGTACCTCATTTCATTATCCCCCACGTTGTCGTACTAACGTTGAAACACTTTTTGAATAACTATTTTATCAATAAGAGAAGTGGTAAAACTTTTAAATTTTTGAATCCTCCTCTGCCTTAGGGCCCTTGATCGGAATTGATGGGATGGTTCCATTGCTTACTTCCGGAGAGTAAATTAGTTTATTGTCCTCCACGTGGTCATACGCAGTTTGTATTGCTTTTTTGACAATAAATTTATTTATTTATAATTTATTTAAATTAATTTACGGAAAAGTTCCATCCTTCGTTAAATTTATTTTTTCAAATTGGTATTATTTAACTAGTATTATAATTAATGTTATACATTTTAAATATGAAATGGTTTGAAAATAGTACATAAATGAAATAGACAATGTCTTACACAAAATAAAGAGGTGTTTCTTACGTTATAGAAATATATATTTTAACAAAAGGGAGACAAACTAATAAAACTTTGGTCCACGGTGTATAGTTTCTTACCAGGATCTAAAAATCAAATTTTGCGTTCTTGTGATTTTTTTCGAAATGTAGTTGCATGTTGTGTTATTCATTGTGTAAATAATTTACAGTATATTTAGTTCACGGACAATACATACATCCATGATAAATATAATGTGGAACATTTCAATACAAATACGCTTTTTTGCACTCTGATTACGTTACGGAGAAGGCCGCATTGCCTAGAGACACAAGATTTCAAGTAAAACACAGATAAATATCAAATATTTTAAAAGGTACGTACAAAAAGAGTGATAAAAGAATTGTTTATTTAGAAGAATAGTTAGGTGTCCCAGACGTATTTGAAGAAATACTAGAGAGCATCCATAATTTTCTACAGTATCCGTTTATACAGCAAACCTCAACTTATATAGCATAACAAAATTTACACTCATTATTATATGTATATCTCAAAAAACATATATTAAAACTAAACTGGATATATCTCACAAAAAAAACATGAATTTAATTACATATGAAAATATTTTAATATAATATATAAATTACTCCAGAGATGAAAGTTAATTTAAATTTATATTCCACATTCACAAAAATTAAAATTAATACCTTTGATGTACAAGTATTCGTATGTCTGTGGAAGCCATTTCACAAACTGGTCCCATGAGTTAATTCGGTTCGGGTCCTGTCTAAGATAAAATTAACCCATTAACGGACTTTGTCCCGAGGTCCGGGGCACCAGATACCTGTTATAGTAATAATGTCTGAGTAACTATTTCGACACAAATCCACCATTTAGCTAAACCATAAAAATCCCAGCGAGTAAACAGATAATGGCTTGCACTCTCCAATTATTACTCCATGTCGATGCCAACAAATATTTCATAATGGACGGTTCTCCTCCGACTTTCACATGCACACATTGGAATGCTAAATACTCACAGACCACACATGCGGTTGCGCTGGCTATTCCAGATATCGGAGGACTAATATCGTAATCATTGAGGGGTGGACGGAAGCACAGTGGGTTAGGACCTCAAACGCAATGGTCAAAACTTATCTTCTATACGCTCTCGATCGATCGGACGGGCACGCAATGGGGTTGTGCAAAATGTTACTCGATTTATTCAACTAATAGTCATATTTATTTATTAGTAAAGAGATATTTTAATTCTCATCAGCAAATTTATATTATTTCAAGCTGGAAAAATTAAAGAGTATATTTCTTTGCTTTTTTTAAGAATTAACACGACGTTGTGCCCTCCCCCAACGATTTTTGATGTAGAACGTTCTTTTTAAAATGAAAAATGTGATGTAGAATATACATCGCGGACCATGAAAATAGCCGCTTGTTGGACAGCGCAAGTCAAAACTGAAAATGAACTTGGTATTGATTTGAGGACTGGTAAAATTTTATGTTATTGTTTAAGATTTAAATTGTAATTTGAAAAAAAAAATAACAGCTGTTAAAAATTTATTGCGAACCAAGAAAAATATTATAAAGATAATAAAAAAATGTGTGGATAGTGGTATATATATTTTTTCAAATTACAATTTAAATTTATATATACCACTATCCACACAACCACATTTTTTTATTATCTTTATAAATATTATTTCGAACACATAGATATATAAAATAAACACAAATTTTATCATGTGGTAATTTGCATAATGAAGTAAATGTAGAGAACTTGTGTAATGTAATAAGAGATTTACTTTTATGGATGTCGATGGTGTCACTATAACTATGAGGAGAGAATACTGATACCTCGCATTTTTCCTAATGATACATGTCACGTCTGAGAATGAAGAAATTACACGATTGTTTCGAGGAACAAACTTAAGTGGCGATTAAATTCATATGTACCTAGGCGTTATCTCCCGTAAACTTTTTGTTGAAGGTAAATCCATTTGTCGCTCAGTTTGTCTTCATTGTCATGTCAGAGCGTGAAAAGGTAGACACTTCAAGCAACTTCGGAAGAATGAGAAAATGAGTAAAATTTCAAATCCATAAAAATTCTGCAACATGAACAAAAAAATTGCTATGTTGTGTTTCGGCCGTCCAGAAAAGTACACTTTATATATGTCTTCGTTCTTCATTTTTCGGCTCGTAGTTACTAGCCTTTAGAACGCCATTCTGTTTCACTATTTTCATCTTCACTCCGCTTGGTATTTTTATATTATTTTGAATTATTTATTTTGTTATGCCCTTTCTTTATAAGTCAATTATTGTTTTAAAAAAACATGTTTAACCACTATGCAGATTATGTTTGTTAAAATTTTGAGGGACTCCATATTGTTCTACGATTTCTTACCATAGTGTATGCCCATATTAGTGGTTCTATTAGAAGCATCATCGTGAATGTTGTTTTATGACAATATCATAATAAGACATGAAAACAAAGAATTAAGAAATACAAAAATATTTTATGTCCAGAAACGTATTAGTTATATTTGTCGGAAGGTTCGTCCGAAGCATCGTAATAACCTTGTGATTCAAGTTTAATTCAAATTTTATTTCCTTTGAGTTTTTGCCATCTTTTGTGTGTGTGTGTGTGTTTGGAACCACTGTGCGACGATCAGTTGGATCCGGCATACCCTGGTGTGTACGTTAAGGAACGCTTGGTCTCTCATGCTGTTCTGTTTCTAATGAACACAAATGTTGCTGTGTTACACTCACTGGCAAATCATGGGATACTAGCGTATCGATAATTTAATTACGATTGATAATAAACTTCATCACGGTTGCCCTGTATTGACACAGTACAATTTTATTTTTTAGAACATTTGGAAAGTTTATTGGAAATCAGGTGTCAATCATTTTTTTCTTTTATTTCTCGTAAATGCATTTTCACCATAGTCCGGTGGTGCACCTAGATGCAGACGTTATTAGTTTAAACATTTCAAAGAGGTTGATGGTTCTTTCATCTGAAGAGAACGAAATATTGTTTTTTTTACAAGTTACCTACCAACATACTGAGGCATAGAATATCAATTTAAAAGAAAGAACACATAAATTCTGTAAAACAATTAAGACACAATAGTGCTTTATATATTTCTTCCATGTACCTACACTTGAACAAGAAATGTGATAACTTCCGATCACGCGAAACGGACGACGAGTCGCGAATCGATTATAGAATCGAATTGATCGCTGGTGTGTTAACCACACCACCCGTTTTCAATTGTACGCCGTTTCAACACATTTTCACAGTACCAAGTTGCCACAAAAATGCTGTTTGTTGAGATAAATGTCAACCACAAAACGAAAGAATAAAGTAATGGAGAACATACAAAAATAATGCGTAATTATTTCCGTTGATGTTTTTCAAACACATCATTGCGAAAACACAAGAACATTGCTTTGGATACGAGAACCTGAAAAATTAACATAATGAGAAGAAATACGCTAGCGTAATGTTTTAGCTCACGTTGTGTTAATTCAAAGAGAACTTCTTTGTACCTTGGTTTGTTTCAAATTCATTGATCAACCGACCAAATTTATGACTACATTGATGCTGTCGAGAACCTCACATTCCGCTTGTATCAAAGCCAAGAATTTTCTTGTGTCATTAATGATCTCAGATAGGAAAAGTTTCAAGTCCTTGAGATATTTTCCACATCTAACAAAGGATGTTGCCACAGTTTTTTGTAGTATTTGTAAATGGAAAATGTAGCATGGTATTGTAGCTTATCTACATTGGACGATAGCAGGTAGGGTTATTGTTAGTAGGTGGGTCGGTTAACTGGGTTTACCAACATCTTGGCCCACGTGGAGGGGTTGGTAGGAGTCGCTAGTAATAGTAAGAGTTAGTTATACTAGGAGTAGTAGTAGTAGGAGGAGGAGAGAAGGAGGATTCGCATTTCCATTGCCACAGCTATTAATAATTTTTTGTGGCCCCGCGCCGGAATTAAACCTGGAGTGACTCGTTGGCGAGCAAGCAATCTAACCCCTGAGCCTTCGAAGGGGTGACTTTCCTCAGTGAGTATCATCTAAAGAAATTATATTTAGTAATAAATCATTTTGCATACAATAATGAAGTGCACATAAAATAATGAAGTGAAACTGATGCTTTCGTAACATTCGTCATTGAACATCTTCACGCTATCCGAGTCTGAATCTTAAAAGCTTCCCATAAAAATACTGTATCTCTTTAAATCTACATTTATTTACTCTCCACATCTGTTCCTTAATGACTAAAAGAAAACCAAAACTAGAGTCCAGTTTCTTTAAGCTTGTGGATCCATTATCACACTAAAATGCGCGGGAGTAGGGTCGCTTGGCTAACGAGGGATTGTCCCGAACTGTATATCCAAATTATTTTCTCGGACAACGCCTAAACTAATAATACTCATCAAAAATAATCTGAAACGTTAAAGATGAACACAACATATTGACTTTACTTTTATACTTATTAAAAGAGAGGCAAAAGCTGTTGTCAACAAGTACTACATAGATGAAATGCGTAGTTTGGGTAAAAACTTTTTATTTCTCTACATTTGCAATTAGGTAGCGAATATCCAGAGATCATTTTACTACAAACTCCTTTGAATTATTGTCTTACAAAACAAATAAATACTTTCTTAGACTACTTATTTCACAAATATTTTAGTTTCCCATTATACATTTTTCTTTCGTTTATACTGTACAGAGGAATTTTCAAATGATTACACTGTATAAACGAGTACATAAACATCTTATTTCTTTTATAAATTTACTCTATCCGTAATTATTCTTAGTATTATTTATATCATTTTCGATAATTTTATTTTGTATCTGGTTAGTCGAGTGGTGTTGACCAGCTTTCACTTACTCAAAAGATTGTGAAATAACCGAATCTATTTATTGTTTTCAATTGAAGTTTCATATAAAAAATATTTCTCATTTCTTTAGAAAAAAATGTTACTATTTTACGTAGATCTACTGAAGGGATTTGCTATCTTATTCCATTCCCACATGTACTTCCTCAAGTGCATAGATTCCACTTGTGAAGGTAGTGGAAAAATTTCCCTCACTGACGTCCTACGCTTCTCGAGCGCCACCGTCGTTGTACATGTGAACAAGAGGACGATCGAGTTTCAGAGTTGGTATTTGGAGTTGGCGCAGGCATCCAATATTACTAAACCACTCTCCTGCAAGCTGATCCTCAGGACTGCCAACTCACGGAAATACTATTACTTTGCCTTAAGTTTAGTTGAACTTGGGAGCTGCGTGAGGGAATACTTTCTTGTGATTCCGAGGGAGTTCCCCTGTGTCTAACGCAAAGACTTAGGGCCTTAGGACCCTTGATCGGAATCGATGGGATGGTCCCTTGCTTGCTTCCGGAGAGTAAATTAGTTTATTGTCCTCCACGTGGTCATACGCAGTTTGTACTGTTTTTTGACAATAAATTTATTATTGATACCAAGTGCAGTGTCGTGTTATTAAGGTATCGTTAAAGAAACAACTTCTTATGAAGGCAAGGACTTATTTTTTTCTACCTCTACAAATAAGAAAATGCTGTTTTTACATTAATCATATCTTTAGTTAAAGAAATTTTCGGTTTGGTTAGTTAATATTTATAACTGTGAACAGTTAATAATTTTCTACTTTTCTTAAGAACCATTAATATTAAACTAGTTGGTCTTTAAACTATTGTGATTTCAATTTTTGTAATTGAAACAGTTGAGGTGTACGTCTAAAAGTAAAGTTTGGAGAGAAACAGGAACTTGTGAAATACTTGTAAAAATGTGAAATACAAAATATTAAACTGAAAAATGAGAAATACACACATTTTTGAGAGATAGTTACTTATGCAAGTGACAAATATAAAATTTAATACATAAAATATTGAATTTTAGCTTAACACTTCATTCTACATCGTCAGTATAAGTTCTTGAAAATTGCGGTTAGCGTTTAGCTTCCTTGATCGTTGACTATATATAGGATTTGCTAGAATAGCGACAGTCATTGCAAACATTTCTCATCTATACAGCTTCATTCCTATTACTTTTACACCCTAGTTCTTTATCACTAACAGATTCACGTGAAATGTAAATAAATCAAAACTTTTTATCTGCACTTTCCTATCAATTTAAACACAATTGCATAAATAACTCTACTAAAACTGAGAAATCTTTAAACGAAACAGGTCTAACTTTAGTTTATTTTCCTATTCTAACATTTACAATCGATTTCAAATCATCGAGTTTAGATACATTCATACATTGGCATTTTACTTTTATTATGTTTACGAGATGCCACTGGAGTGCGTTACTCAATATGTATGAGTCGTTCTGAAAAATAGACCACGCTTGAAAATTCCCATACAATCAGCATCCAGTCTGGTGTGTATCGCACGGAACAATACGTAAAATGGATTGAATAAATAGAGCTTAAAATAATACATCCCAATAAGAAAAGACAGAACTACGGATTTACTTTTCATTGCGCCTGAAAAGATGACTATATGTTACAAGAAAGTGATTATCTACAATCTATCAGTTCTGGATTTACACCACTCTACACTCCCCTCCCCATTGTACTTCGTATTAGGGATTTTTTAGGAGACGTTTGTTGATTATCGACATGTTTTGTTATTAATACTAAAGTTGTATTAATTAATTATTGAATCAATTCATCTTAAAGGGAATGTTTTTTGTTTATTTTTATTCGTGTGTCATGAATATCGACTAAATTGAGTATAATGGAATTACATTTTTCTTATTTATTCGTTCTAGATATATTCTGCATGTTTTGGCATATGTTTTGCACCAGTACTTAATATTGCAGGCAACTCATATTTAAATGGCACAATGCAGTGATATTGGCGGGAACAGTATTCGAAAGAAGAAGTACTATTAATCTGATTCTCGAAAATACAGCATTTGATTCTCCAAGAGAATCAAGAGTTATTCTTTATAATTATTCAACACTATTCGAAATGAGAAGTCAAAAATAGAACTTGTTTTCGTATTAAGCAGTTGATTCCGTCCGCCTTTGTGTATTAATTCAGAAGCGAACATGTTGTCGATTAGCGAGCAGCTCAAGTGGACACGACCGTGCATGCGATGTGAGATTAGTGCAGCGGTGGTGCTCCACGTCTCTCTCAGCTTAAGCGTCATTAGCTACGGCATCGTAGCTGAGGATTGGGACCATAGGAAATCCCTAGTTGAAGCGAGTGATTTGGAGGAACAGATTAGAACTATGGTGTCCAACATTTTTGTCGCGCCTACCCCTACGAGCAGTTCTCACACACTTGTGTACGAGCAGTTCTCACACACACTTGTCTGTATTACACGTATTTGAAGTCATGACACGAACTAATTAAAATTCCCATAGCCAGTTAGAAATTCCTTCATATGCATGGTTAGATGGACCACTGATTAGCGGCGACTTGACAGTTAAAAGTCATGTCACCATACGGAATTTCCTCTTTCACATTTTACATCTCTAAGCGGATGTCTCTTACATTACAGGATGTGACCATCTCTACCACATCACATACTTGAGAGCATCTCTTACTTAACTTCAAAGTGTAATTTTTGAAATAGGTACGAAAGACCACTTCACTTATCTTTTTCATGTTTTCTGCCCTTATACTGTCCAGTCAGTGGCGTAACTAGCGCCCTGTACACCCGGACATTGACCGGGGGCCCCCAGCACATGGGGTCCCCTTACTTTGGGACTGATGTGGCACCTTCTCCATGCTTTTTAACAGTTTGTGAAAAAGATTTATTATTCTAATAAAAGAATTTTTATTATTAAAAACATTATTTTACGTTATGAGAATGAAAATTAAAAAAAAAAAGTTTCTGCTCTTTATCCATACCGCTTAAAACCTATTTGGGGCCATAGTTCAGAACCCCAGGATGCCGAAAAACCACGTAAGCTTAGATAAATTCCATTTATCAAGAAAGAGTAAATGGTTTAAGTGTTTTATCGCTCGCACATGAGCTTGTAAATGGTTTAAGAAGCATATTAGATCAGTTCATTTGCTGAAACGAAAGTTCATTCATTTGCAGCATTACAGCATTTGCTGAAACAAAAGTACGTCGTATGACAATATATTCATCATTTGATTTTTTAAATACAATTTCCGCTTTGAAAATATTTGGTACATTAATATTATCAAATTACTGAACCGTTACTAAGGTATGTTATATTTTGTAGTTAAAAATTATAAAATATTTTTCAATAATAGTTAAATTTAACTATATTAAAATACTGAAACTACGACCTCTAAGGGACCCCGAGCTAAATTTTGTCACGAGGACCTGTCTGTGATAGTTAAGCCACTGTGTCCAAACCACATCCTTTGTAAAAGTGTAGTCTCCTCTATCTTCGTCGTACAGTGCACATAACCCATGTCCCACAGATTCATCCCCTTCGTGACATATATATGTTTTCCCTAACATTGTCAAGAAATATCTTATAGTTCCATAATCTGTCAATACATCCAGAGTCCCAAGTGACAATACATTGTGATTGTAAATTTCGTGCTTTCATTTTCTTAACAAATTGTGACTCCGTGAACATGATGTTCTCTTGGAAAATTTGTGTACAATGAGGTTCTTCATTAAGCTGTTTGATTGTGTACAGAGTTCAGTGAGATCTGTCCTGCAAATGAATCACTTTTTTCTTAGAAACTAAAGTTTTGGTATCTGTATATGATTGTTTGGATATTTTAAGGAACAAAATATGCTTTAGTTTGGGTTTCTTTAACAAACATCTTTAGTTGCTTATCGTTAGGTACTTTATGTTAGGGTTTTTAATCAATTTTTGCTGAAGAATATTCATTAATTTTTTTAATGTAACAGTTCTGTCTTGATATTGAGACATGATTGTGAATTGTGCTGTGTGTTTTCATTTGTTTAAAAAAATATGACTCCGTGAACATGATGTTTTATAAAAATATATTCAGTAATTCTTTACCAAAAGTTTGGAGATGTGTCGTTTCTCCAACAAATTATATTTTTAGGTAACAATAATCAGCAATATTATTTCATAAAACAAGTTTTTATGGCATAGTTTGAAGTAACAGAAATAAATTATTATTGTTAGAAAACTTTAAATCCTTCCTTCATAATCTGCTTCAGGAAATTTATCAGGTCCCCTTCTACTGAACACTTCATGATGTTTTACGTTTTTCTGCAATAAAGTTCATTTTTCCCCTAATGTTATTCTTTGTACTAATGTTAATTATAGATGCTGTTATTGCTCTTCACTTTTCTTTCGGTCAACTGACTTCTGTTTATTTCAAGAACAATATATGGAAAACATAGATCTGGTTTGTCAAACAAATTCGTTTTTCATAGTTATGTGTCTCAATAAGTTTATGTTAGAATGTGTATTTTCTCTACAGCAAATATGGGTTTGCACTTTAATACAACACAATAATTAGAAAAGGAATTGGATATGTGTGATACTCCAAAAAGTGATTGACATACTGTGCAGTTTTTCGGTGTCTTTGAATGTTCTGTTAACTAGTTAATTGAAATCTGTTTAAATTATTATTGTTGTTATTGTTATAAGTGATAGTAGTAGTAGTATTAGTATTTTATTTTAGTCTGTTTTCATTGATTAAAAAATGTGTACATGTGCGGATATGGGAACATGTACATGTACGTATATATAGGTATATAAGTAAACAAGATTTATTCGGGTATGTTGGTATGTATGCATATGTTATTTGCGCTGCAGATAAGTATGTATTCTTTCTATGATTTTATTTTATTCTACCACCGTATTTTTTGTTCTGTTACAGGTTTCCAATTACTAACCAGATTCTTTTTACGCTTAGCGCGCTTGCCCTAACCGTTGGTTTTCCGTGGTTCCCAACGGTGCTCAATGAACGAAACAGTCTCTTATATAATACAACAACAGCTGAGATTAAAAATTAAAATTATATTAAAAAATAGCCATGACAGTAAAAAAAATTCTTATTATAACTTATTTACACTTATTAATTTCTTTTTCCGCTACTGATATCATTTACCTTCCAAATAATCGAAATATTTTAATTCCTCAAATTTTATTTACTGTTTCAGTTCATTGAGAGTGAATACTAGGGTATAGTATGCACAGCCCACGGTACACTTTAGGGCCTCTGTAAGGCGCACGGGTATCAAGCCCCGCCATATATATTGTATATTTTGTTGTTGTTAAAATATAGCCCTTTTGAATTGAATAGAACTAGTGAACTCTAGCTATTTTCAATGTGTTGGAAATATTCACTGCGACCTTGTGTTACATAATGATTACAAGATATTATACATAATTATTATGTACATGTAGCAAAGTTGCATTTAATAGTGTGATTTTCAAATATACAGTGTTAGTCTAGTTTTTGGATTCGAGTGACTCAGATCTTGGTGAAGTGGTGTTCGTTAACATTCTTATCAACATTTGTTACTACATTGTGTTTTGGATAACTGGATATGTGACACAGACTAACCTGTGATATGTGCAGTCTGTGATTAGCAAGGATTTGCCTTTTTGTGCTGTGTGTGTCACAAGTCATTGACAACTTGATACTTAATGAAGATTTATGATTGTTGATTTGACTACAAAATAGTTAAACTGTGTTCTTCGTTGTAGATTAATTTTGATTCGGTGTTCTTTTTTGCTCAGTTTATTTGCATATAGGTTTATATAATTCAATTGTTATTGTGTCTGAATTGAAGTAAGACTATATGAATAGCATATTTCAAAAATTGTTTGCAAAAATTGATCATCATGCACTTGAAATTTTTAGGTGGTTACTTATTTGTTTTGTGGTTTGCAAGTTTTCTTTGAATTGTGATAATGTATGAACAAAGGAATTANGATCTGGTTATATGCAGTTACATGGTTCATAAACAGATCATACGTGTGAAAAAATCAATGATTTTGCTTTTATTGAATATTACAAAAATTCTAAATGTTAATCTGGATATTTTTTTCTTTTTGTGTAGAGAAATTAATGCTATAAGAGCTCAAGACACAAAATATCTGTCTCTGGACTCAATCCTTTGGTTTATTAATAACAGCAGGTGTCGGCTATGATGTGACCTGCCTCAGGATTTTTTTGCTGTTTTTTTTTCCTTCTTCGAATTATGTCTTCATCACAACTTTGTACATGGTAAAACTATTAAGAAACAGTTCGAAACGGATAACAATATGGAAACGTTAAAAACATTATATCTTCAAATGTTTTCGGGGATCGTGCCTCAGCGTTGTAGGTTTTAATGTTCTCAAGAAGTAATTGCTTTAATCATGCGTGGATTAACAATGCGTGCATGTGAGGTTCATATAGGTAAGAATATATTCAAAATTTTTATCTGACAATGATTTATTTAGACTACTATTAATATCCCAACCCATCACATAATTATCTTAAGAGTGTGATGTTATTCCACACTCAATTGAAGAAGCAGTAATTATTTTGGTTTTTGGTTAAAATGCATGATACAGACATCAGTTTCTGGCCTTCGTGCAATGCATTGTAATCCTTATGAAAAATTTTGTATTCTAATCATTCGTGTACCTAGTAGCTAAATAATTTTTTCCGGAAATTTATTTATTGTTGGTGTTAATATTTCATTTAGGGAAACTTGAAGTAAACTTTTTTTACTAGTCCTAGGCGAATAGACAACCACCAGAAGAATGTAGCCGTTTATATTGTAGTTACATCTGTAGAACTTGAATATAATTCTTTAATTAAACGACCTTATTTTCACAGAGTGGATTTATTACCAATTAAAGAAACTGTGGGTCATCATCAGGCAAATACAAATATTTATGTAACTGTATTTTTCTGGCTTGTAAAACCGTTACAATAATTTTTGTATTTTTTTTTATGATAGCTCCCAGTTCAGGTCAAAACATTAGTTTCTTTAATTGATAATAAATCCAGTCTGTGAAAAAAAGGTCGTCTAATTAAATAATATAGCAATTCCTTCACACCACCGCGTAATAACATCGCACTGTTTACTTACCTATTTCTCAATGGGTTGGAACAATATTTGAAACAAGTTAGGATATGGAAGAAAATGATTGGAAACTAAGTATATCTAAAATGCCCCATATTATTAGTACAAAAGAAGCATTGTATCTACAATCTGATAATGATCATGATTTTGGTTCATACTGTGTGGCTATTAGTCATGTTTCTTGTTTACCAACACCTGAATATGACTGGAGGAAATGTTGGAAAGCATTTGAAAAATAAAACTGATATAAATTCTACATCAGGATCTTAATGTACAGATTTTAATCATCGTGGTAGACGTTAATAATATAAAGAAAACTCTTGCAACAAGCATTTGATCTTCGATCAAACCATGAGGACTATAATCATTTACAAATAACATTTAGTGTTGTCCCAATAAGATTCCTGAAATTTTCTGTATTTTAGAACATTTTATTTATATGGAACTTCAATTGTTTATAAGAACTTTTGTTTACTTATTTTATTTTACAGCATGTGTGTGTGTATTGATGAACATGACATATTTTCTCCTTTCCAAGTGTTTGATGATTAAAATAAGATAGACCAACACAACACGATCTACATATTTGATTCGTTTCACTTAATATATTGGACTGTATCAAATGAATTACACTTTTTTACTGTATGAAACATCGAAATATCATATGCTTCGAATTATTGTCACAAATAGGGATTTTGGAGAGTTACGCGATCTCGTATGTCGTTTGTTAAAATTCGTAGGGCAAAAAGTGGCAACATGGCCTTCACTAGTACGGTTTTCCCGCGTGCAGCCAGCTGCTTCGTACGTCTGCTTTGTTTCTTGCTGTCCACTTTTCGTCTTCTGAGTTTCAACTAGTAAGATGTACTCTCTCTCTCTCTCTTAAGTGATAAATGGATAAAGAATGAACATTTTTTCGTTTAAATGACTTATAATTAACCGACGTGTCAAAACTTTCCGTATAATAATACAAAGTGTGTTGAGTGCTATTATTGCTCTAATATGTACTATATTGTAAGACTGAGTACTAGCATGTTAATATAATGTTAACAAAGTAAGTCTTTCCTATCGTTTATTGATTGTTCGATAAGTTATATGTTTGAGAAAGTAATATTTTAATAAGTAAAGTGTGATGATGATTTTAATTTCCATGGTTACGATGAAGGAGCTGAGATTTTAACTTACTAATCAATGAAACTTTCTCAGAATGATGGTAATTTTGCAAACATTGAATGAATATGAAATAACTTATTCAACAAAAAAAGCAGATGTTCCTGGAGTTTCCACAAAAAGTTTGTATGTGGCAAATAAATACAAGATTAAAAAAAAAAACTTTCTTCATGCTTAGATGCTAAGAAAACCATTGGACTGATGTAAATAAAAACGAAACATAAGTTATTTTGGGTTTACATAATATTAATTTTTCATAATACTGCCTAGTATCCTGTACGGTGTAACATTGTTATGAATTGATTGTTTCCAGGTGTTAATCAAATGATTATTTTTTGGCCATTTGATTTAACGATATTCCATTATTGAGGTCAATCTTGTCCTAAATAATTTAACATTTTCCCTTACTTTTCATACTTTGAACTCAATTGAAAATATTTTTTCTTTTAATTACAGCACAATTCCACATGTTTATCATCTTGAATCATGGTCATTGTTTCATGTATTTTTTTGTTCTAGGTTTGATATCTTTCCATTTTATTTCTTCAGATTTTTACTGTTAAATGATCTATTGTGATGTAATTATTGTACAAGAAATTGCGGTTGAAAAAGTAATTAAGCAATGTTGTTATCGTATCAGTATTATTAAATCGAAATATTGGTGAATGTTCAAATATTGTCATTGATTACATTTTTTAACGCTATAGATAACGCGTATAGAGTGAAATGTGTAAACTGACTTATATGATCTGAAAGATGTTCGATTTATGAAAACTCAGATTATAAGTACAGGACCGTCCTTTGAGAAAGTCCCTTTCATTTCCTGCCTTCAAAATGATGCTGTGTGCAAACGAACTCTCCTTGCAAGTGCTGACTCATTAACCTTCTCACATTATCCCTCAGCTGACCCTATCATAGAGCGGCTTCCGTACAGTTAGGAAATGTGTCAATTATCATTCCATAATTAACAAGCGCAAGTGTTGTGCATTGTTTCAACTTGAGACATTTCATAGGGTAGAAAGAAGTGATAGCCTTAGGGTGAGTGCCACAAACCCAATACTTTATGTTATGAAGTAAATGGTTTTGATTTAAATTTATCATGATGTCAGTTGAAACGTGTTAATAATTGTAAATAAATTGACCCATTTCATTATACAGACGTAGAATTTAGAAAATGAAAAATTGTCGTGAAGATATTGCTAAGATTGCTGTTAAGTATTGCAAGAGTTGTTGGCCAAGATGTGTGGCTTAAGTAAACGAGTTAAGACATGCGGGGGAATGTAAACCATTTATATAAACTAGGTCAGGGAGACACAGTGAGTGCTGAGCTGGGTCGGGAGGTGGCGACGTCACGATCAATGATCATATTTAAGAGAGGGATCTAAAGACTCGGGGGCTCACAGAGGGACACGCTGACAGAGAGACACGCTACCACGAGACGTGGGAAGACACCGGCTTAGCTGAACGCTCTTCGGAGCCTGATCGAACCTGGTCGTCTGATCGTCGCCGCCTCACCACCGGACCACGTCCACTCGACTGGCTCTCTGACCCGCCACGCCACCTTCAACACCGATTGTGAGTAAACCAGCATGAAATCAAACTGCATTTTGATTGACTCACGGCTAGGACTCCCAACCACCCTCATATCCTCTCCCCTCTAGTTGTGATGGCCCCGCGCCGGCTAGATACTCCGCCAACCTCCAGAGGCCTCGCGGCGGCCCATCACTACAAAATTACCTCATAACGTTTTGAGCTCAGGTGCTACATGTAACATCGTCAGATGTTACATACAAGTAACAATCATTGTTTTAGCCCGTAGCACTACTTGACCCTCCATTTTCAGAGTTCAGCTTAGAGATTTTCTCAAGGGATATGATCTATAATTTGGAGTGTAATGTAGCGAGGTGTACAAAAATTCAAATACAATATACATTTGTACAATTCTTTTTTATTAGATAGATAATTACTTTTATCATCGCTGTACTGAAGAAGATGTGTAAATTTACATTGAATCGATTATCAGAAACAGAATATCCTGGTTCATGTGTATGTTTCACATTCATTGTTGTGAAAAAATATAAATTTCTACGAGGTTTGCTGTTTATTCCTTCAGTTAATTATTGAGAGAGGTGGTAAAGTGTTCGTTGTACGAGACTAATTTTCAGATAAAAATTATATCATATGTTGCTCCGTTATAAGATACACATGTTGGTGTACCAACAGCACTAAAAAATCCTCTATTTGGATCATATGTTCACATACACTGATGGCTCAGCAATGAATAATTCTGTTGGTGCTGCTTTCCACTGCGATAGGGCCACCCGTTCTTTTCGCCCCCATTCCTTTTGCAGCGTGTACACTGCTGAAAAATTTGCAATCCTTGAGGCGGTGAAATTCATTCAGCTATCTTCAATAGGCGTGTGGTTCTCTGCAGTGACTCTGTTAGTGCTCTGTGGTCAGTGTCTGCTCTGTACACTTCTGACACCCTTAAGCTGAAAATTCAGAATCTAATAAGCCATCTAGTATTTCAGAATTTTGAAAGAGTCCTTTGTTGGGTTCCTGGGCATGTGGGCATTACGGGTAATGAAGAAGCTGATGAGGCAGCGAAGCGGGGAACAAAGAAGGCAGTCCTTGACCTTTCATCTGTTCCTACGTCAGATTCAAAGGCTACCATAATGTCGTCCCTTCTTTGGACATGGCAAGCCGAATGGCAAACTTGCGCCTTCAAGCCGAGGAAGGTAAAATACTCCGTTAAGACTTGGGTGTCATCATCCCGTGCGAACAGACGTGAAGAAGTAAGCCTTACACGCCTTCGTATTGGTCACTACTATCTTACCCATGGTCATCTCTTACGTGGTGAACCTCCTCCCATCTGTGATACTTGCAACTCAACACTTACCATGGAACACTTTCTTCTGGAGTGTCTCAAATATAGTACCAGCTGACAGTGACGCAATCTAACGAACAGTTTGAATGCTATGCTGGGACAAAATGAACCGATTTTGATACGTCTTTTTAGATTCCTTCAGGAATGTGGCCTCTGGAACAGTATCTGATCTTTTTTTCGTGTGTCATTGCTCAAATCCATACACAAAACGGGACTCCTCACACAAGTTTGGATTTAAATGTTTTCCCTTTACTTTGAATTAACATTTTTCTCTCTCCAAATTTAATTTTTCCCCTTGTTTTCGGTTTAAATTTAAAATTGTTTAAAATTATATTTGGATATACTGTACTTCAGGAAGGTTTTTTTTTATATTTTGTATGGTCTAGTCATTCGGCAAGTCCTAGACATGTTGGCTCTCCTTAGTGCGTAACTGCATTTTCCCTACCTGTACAAAATTTTAGGGTTCTAATGACCTCGTCGGTGAGCCGTAAAGCCCCACAAAAAACATATGTTGGTAAAGGGATATTTTACGATGGGTTCTAGTGAATTTGATGTGTATGTTTAAATATTTATGAACGATCGGTGAATTGCAGAAAAAGAAGAATGTTATCTGAGAAAAGTTGAAGTAAGGTAAAATAATTTAGAGGTTTGTATGTATATAAAATTTATTTATTTGAATTTTTTCATGTAAAATGAAAATTGGGTTTTTGATCTATTACAATGATATGAAAATACAGTGTCTAACATATATTTGCTGTGCTATTCTTATATTACAAGTGTAACAATTCAAAGTGAGTGATATTACATATATTGTATTGTGCTGTATGTGTATTGGAAATTAATATCTTATTCCTATCTTGTAAGAATGTAATGTCACCATAACCTCTGAGCACAAAACTTGTTCTGTAAAATCACTTCTTTTGAGTTAGCCTTGCAGCAAAAATATAGAGGTTATGTAGTACCCGGTTGAACCCCGAACCCTATTTACACATATTTATCACGTTGGTAGAACGGAGAACTACTTATCACGTTGGTACTACTGTAAACGACCCATAACGCCCGGTAATTCGTGTAGCAGATTCTCAGGATAAAACATACAACAGTTGATGCTAATTAAAACATCAAAATCATTTCATTTACAGGCTTGCGCAAGGCATATACCATACGTTTTTTTAATGGCCATCCAACATATTATATTTGGCATATATGATAAGTAACCCTTTTTTTTTGCTACTAGAGTTATTTAATTTTTTCTTATCGTTTTTATTTGCAAATACCTTTTTGTCCAAAGAGTTGAGCGGCATCTATTGTACTTGAGGATGCACATGCTTGGCACGTGTTTCAGCTTCCTTTCCACATGCACATAAATCATCCTGCATCCCCACACACTTGCACCATGCCTTACTATCGACCGTATTGTACCTTAATAGAACGTTAGAAGTTATCGTCGTCCAGTGGTGTGTTATGTTAGGATAATTATGTCTTGTCATGTGTTTCGCACTTGTGAGTGTAGGAATACATTCTACAAGAAAAGAATTGCGAACGACATTACACAAGTAGGAATGAAAATAGTACCTAGAGTGAATTTTCTCTTGAGAACAGAGTGGATTTATTTTGCAATACTATTTCATTTTTCTAGCAGTATTTACTTATTGCACCCCTAGTATTTTTTTTACTTGCACCATTTGTTATGATTAACGAACACACACAAAGGGTGATGCGGTATCAGGAGCGCAGTAGTGCATGTGAGGAACAGTAACCGAGAATATAGTGAAAACACACATCATTTCACCAGATAACCTCCCTCTGCCATCGCCACTGCACCAACGGTGCTCCTCCCAAAATATAACTGGAGGATTTAAAACGCTGGCGCTGCATAGATCGTGGGATCTCCCTCCAACACCTCTGCGCTCGAAAAGCTGCTTTATAAGCGCTGGTAATGCGCTTTATCAGGGCAATGCGAAAGCATTTGCAAGGCTGGACTCGCAAGCTTTCAAGGGATAGGACAGGGAGGAAAGAAGAAAAAATGAGAATAGATAGAGCAAGAGAGGAGACGTTTTATTCAATGCGAGGAAAGTTACCGGATTAGTAAAGAGAGCCAAGGAAAGTGAAACTTCTCTTGGAAGAGAAAGCTAAGGTCATGAATAAAAGTAGCATCCTTGGTGGTGCCCGGAGGAAGTCAGTGAATTGAAATGTAGTAAAATCGAAACTAGGTCAAATTCAACCTCAATCTAACAAGAGTAAAGTAAGTTGGCGTTTTCAGGTAGCAACCTCAATACCATGAATACCAGCGATAGTAAATTTTGTTTCCCAGTTTAAATACAGAATGAAGTTAACCAGGTTGCTCGTCAATATCTAGACAGGTAAATGTCGATATACAAAACAAAATTGGGTCAATTCTGCGGTATTGTTCTTCATCGTCTTATAACTGTAACACATGGGCTTCTTGTTTCAAGTTTTCCTCGTAGCAAAAATGCTAGGCGTGTTTTACACTCCAAGCCCCCGTAACGTGAATAGTCATGGACGTTCGCAAACTGTTTAGAGATTTTCTGTGAAGTATTTATAGACATATTTTCTTGTTTAGATTCGGTTTTTCAATTCTATAATTGTATATAATAAATATGGATAGAAACTCTTAATGGGAACTGTATGTGAAAATCTGTAGCAACTCAGATCAATCAAGAGAATATTTGAAATAAAACGTATAACATTTTCATTAAAAACATAGATACTTGGTAAAATAAATAAAGTCTGAAATAATTATGATCAATGACTCGAATATATTTATTATAAATTTGATGATTTTGGTGTGCCAACCATAAAAACTGAACATTTTTGTAAACATATTTTTAGTCAAACTTGCCCTGTCTGATCTACGTAGGATTCGCGGCACGTTTTCTCGAGATACTCCCGTGTACTCTGCCTTTCAATCCACCGCAACATTAACTCATCATAATTCACCCTAAGGATGCGCAATAGATCGGACACTGGTTGCAGTGCACCCTCCTTAACTAAACTGTAACTGTAGAAAAACTTTTCTGGAATTATTAATATTATCAACAAAATAATTAAAAAATGCAGTTCATAAAGTTTCCTAGTTTTACCTGAAACGAAGAAACAAAATTATTTTTTTCACAAATCTCAAAAACCGGAAAAAATAGCAAGTTTTGACTTTAATAAGAAAACTACGATCATGTGATCAGTGCAAGATAAAGTAAGAAAATTACAAGGGTTTATTACCCAAACAAAGATTTAACGTTGATTTTAAATGGTTTTTCGTTGGGGAGATTTGTATACTCCATGTTCCTGTACTGCAGTAATGTAATAGTTGATAACGCACACATTGAAGAATTAATTAGAGACCCGAACAGCAAGATCAAAAGGATGTGTAATGTCACTTATGACGCAGCTCCCTTTTTAGAAGGTTTGAATAAGGTTATGTTGGGGCAAAAAGCAAGAAAATGCGTAGAAAAATATAAGAATATCTTATTTGCGTGGATATAGAAAAACGAGGAGAAAATTTTCTTAATACACCAGGACAAAATAAAAAAAGCACGAAATTTTCTTACTACAAGAAGTGTTCTGAATAACTAAAGTTATTTGTAAACTATTCTTTAATTTAATATTCTTATTTGACCATCATACAGGGGAAAGGTAGAGAGTAACGGCCGTCAAACAGAGGTTTTCGTGTTTCGTGTGAGAATAAAAATGACCCGACTATATATTCCTGGTACACCGAATTTAGTAATATGTTGTGGAAGCTGTAACTTAATGTAATAGTGTTTTTAGGTGCGATAAGAATTATAACAATACTTCCGTCATGAAGTATTTTCATTCTAATCCAATTTTGACCTAAGTAACATATGGAATATTTATATTTACACGCATCTGAAATGTGAATCACAAGGGTGTCTTAATGAAAAGTAAATAAGAAAAAACATACGTATGTTTGTGCTTTCAGAAATTACCTTTGATTCCATTAGATGTCCATATATTAATTTAGATCTTAAGGATTAAAACACATTTACAAAAATTAAGGTTTCTATCCCCTCTCATGCAGCCAAAATTGAATAACGCTGATAGAATTATTCCCCTTGATGGTCTCCATGCCTAATGTTTTCCTGCATCTTTACAATATGTTGAAGAGTTTCTTGAGTGTTGTATCTCTCGCACTATTTTATTATTATCACTATTATTTATTCTTTTATTTATATATGTATTTCATGTCTTATGACGACATTTAGAACATGAGACCTGCTCTTTCGCCTAGAACTGATTTTGGGAAAGAGATGTTTTTGGGGTTGCCAACTTACTGATACCGCACCCACATTTGTTTGGAGTAGGTGAGGGAAACCCCCACAGAAAACCTCACCTAGTTCGACCGAGGAGGATATGGGCCCATGCTCTACGATTCCACTAGACCTTTTGTCACATAACGTCTAAAAGCAAAGTTTTATTTTGTGGTAAATCCTTCCTTTTACTATAAAGTATTAAATTGGTGCTGTATCACGATTCCCTTCAATGTTATTCAGAATATCCATCTTACGTTTCGCCACTCAGAAATCTTGGTTTGGATTAGTTAGAAAAAATAACGATGGCTTGGGAGAATACAACTAAATTCCATGTATTTGTTGACCCCGTTCATCATATACGATAAAGGTTGTTGAGTATTTGGGTTCAAAATTAAATTTAATGTTAGTAATATAAGAATAATAATTTGTTTACCCATTTATTCAATAACCTTTATTGCATATAATATTATTATTAATGAAAAGAGAATGTATAATTTGAAAACAATGAAAATTCGAATATATTTAAACATTAAAACTGCTTATCCCAGAGGATTCAAAGAAAATTCACAATTGTTTTGTTCTTTTTTTTTATCGTAGCTCACCTTCGCGTCTTTCACTTCAATTCAAAATTTCATATTTATCTAATTATACGAAAATATGTCACGCATGTTTGAAGTCATCTCTCAAGCTTATGTTTCTGGGTTCAAGCGTTAGTATTACCTTGTTATGAAGAGAAACCACGGTGTCAGCCTGACCAAAACCATTTGGTTACATTTAAAAAGAAAAAGTTTGAACATAATTTGTTACAGAAGGTCGGCACAATTGATTAAAATATACAGAAATTAATATTTAGTTTAAGTGTATTGATGTTGAGTCCTCGTGTGACATCATCAAAAGTATATTTCCGAACATAATAGACAGACCTCGACAGGATAGTTTCAATTTCATAATCCACCAGTTTCATGGTGTGGCAACAATATGGACATATTCCTATTCCAGGAAGGCTCACTTTCTCTCGGTTCCATATGTCTCTACGCTGCCGCTTGAAGCTTAACTCCGCGGAGGAGATAACACAAACGCCTGACAGACGCTACACGCAAAGTCATCCTATACATTCGCTGGAGCTGCGCGCCAAAGCTCTGCGGCCTTATCCGCAAACGCAACTGAATGAGGAATGTGCTCCAAATATAAAAGAGGGGATTTCGCGTCAAGAGATAGGCTCGAAAATATGAGCAACACGCATTTTAGAATCGCACGAGGACGTTAATGAAAAGAAATATATCGAGATGATGCGTTTTATAATGATTTATTTCATCCAAATTATTTAGAGATCGTTCACATATTCCATAGATTTTCTTGTCCTTTATACCATTCATACAATTGTGATGAGACTTACTTGTACACACGCCCGCGGAGGGTTCTGACATATTCAAACATTTTACGAAAGATGGAAGATCAATTTTCTTGGGACGGCCCATGGCGCAATCGCCTTCTTCCTCTGGTAACAATGGTTCAGACACAGGTTGGTACAAGTAGAATTTGCTTTTGTGGACGAAGTTGATTTGCGACCGGTTTCTTTGAGGTACTCCAGTTTCTCCTGCTTTTCATTCCATCATAACAATCTCTCGCTTCTAAGTTCCGATTTTAAAGGGATGAAAGAGAGGGACATGATATTTTTTTACGTTTTCGCTAAATGACGTGAACTAATTTAAGTATCATCACGTGCTATCTGAACTTAAAGTAATTATTCGTTTGTTGTGGTCACTCTATATATTTTTAGCTTCTATGATATTGATGAC
>NNCF01128621.1:5649-60341 GCA_002313205.1 Laupala kohalensis
ATACTATACACTTTATTTCGATTATGTTTAGTCTTGGGTGTTGATTTTTTTTTAGAAAATAATTAATTATATTAACCTTTTATCTGTATATATTCAAGTTTTTTATTAAAGAAAAATCACCTATCTTAACATTCTTTCTTGGAACTCAAGAAAGAATGGATGAGACTCGGAGTATTAATCATTCGTCATATATACGTAATTTTCCAAAAATGTTGTAAATGATTTGAAACCTTTTTAATCTTATTCAGAGGAAGGTGATTCAGAAGGAAGTAATTTGTTTAATACGCATTATATGTTGTTCTTCATAGATACTGCTAGTAATTTAACCCACATTTATATCAATTTGAGACAGGAAATCTGGGAGGACCTGTGAAACCCTATATTAATTAGCCCGGATATTGTGACACATCTTCCGTTCAACTGTTCCGTGTGAGACGCATGACATCTGATGAAGCTTTCGATTTTTTAAAGAGAGTTACGTTGACTGAATATATTTATTGTATTCTTTATTTAAAGATCTTCTGCGAACTGTATAGAATATGATTCTTAAATATTTTTAATTTAAGTATTTTCAATGTTTTGAATTGTTTCAATATCTTGAATATTTGAAAAACCGAGGAATTTGTCAATATTTAGCGTTTATTTATTCTTAGTATGTATTATCATAGATGATATGATTGGAAGAGATTTATATTATATTTTCGTTTACTCTGTTTATTAATTCTTTTCTTTATTTAACATTTTATGAGTAAATTGAACCCCCTGTACGAATAATATTTCCAGAACACTACCAAAAAGAGAACAAAATGTGTAGTATATGTACATTTCATTAATTTGAATATTGAACTCAAAGAGATGACTGATTCGTAATATTTCAGGAATAAAAATGCAAATTCTAAGAAGACGGACGAGTGAAACAAGGAGATATGCCAAAAAATGTACATAGTGTAAGAATGGAAATAAAAAAGACATCTGTGAATGGTGATTCGTCTCTATTTATGTGAAATGCGTCAATCATAACCATTCCTCAGTTCACAAGGCTGTAACAAGTACTGACTTGGAACCATGAACTTGTTTGTTTCCTCCATTTACGAGCGGATCGTTGCACGAATACAAACGTTATAATGAAGTCTTTGGTAGATGTCGACGTCACTGTATTCAAGTAACACCATTGGGTACACATGCCTATACACCTTGGATCTTCAGAGAGGAAACGTCTCTGCATTGGGGTCGAAATTTCCTACAGTCTGTCGGATGCTTAGTATTTATCGATAGAACTTTGATATTTGTAGTAGAATGAATCCTAACTCAAAGGTAACTCTGATTGAAGTCTTCTCCACGGTCGAATTATATTTGCCACTATATTGTGTTTGTCTCAGTAAAAATATAACTTTAGTTGTCTTAAAGTTAAAATTTTCTATTTCAAGAGGAAAATGGTTGTAGAAATAAATGTTTCAACGCTGTAGAGAGTGTACTTCAAAAGAAACAGTGAGATGTTTCTGTGTTGATAAATCAAGTAGTATGATGATATGAATAGGTACGAGATAAATGGGTTTTATTTTGTACCACATAGCTTTGAAAGAATAGTCTCGATGTTCGGACTTAAAAATAAAGAAAAAGGAAGTTCCCTCTGGATAACTTTATTATGGGGCCACTAAGAAATCTGAGTTCACTGTACTACTTTAAGTTGGAACGGTTCTATCGAGTTGGATCATTCTTCGTCAGTTGTAGGATGAGAATTTTTGTAGAGTTAAGGAGGCATCCTCTTTTTAAAAAATGAATGTTTTATGTATGTGGTTATTTAAAATTTTATTTTCTGACACACACACACATATAACGAAACTAAAGCTTCATAACTTTAACAGACTAACTTTCTTCTATAATATCACATGAAGTCACTTAACATTGTCACAAAGCATTTATTTACACAGAAAAGAAATGAAACACTATAAGTCAAACAACATGAAACACAAGAAAATTAGAAAATATTTCGAAATTTGCCGCTTATTACAGTTAATCATTACAATTTAAATTCACGATTCAATGCATCACTTGCATGTTTACTCATTCAGTTTCAATAATAATAATTCCACTCTGAAAAGAATCCCTAAAAGCTCTTATGGGTGACTCAGTGTACGGTCAGAGTACGAATACGCGCATCTTGCATCACCAACTTTCCGTACCACCGGATAACTTCCATACAAACGCAGGCGGGCAACGCAGAGCACGATAGTGTCCCAATACGCGCGTCCAGCCTCGCCGACTTTCCCTAACTCCGAATCAGTTACATTGCCGCTCGCTACGATGATGCTCCGATACTGCTCGTGTGCTTCAATTCCCGAGCGCAGGAGGATCTCCGCAAGAAGACGGGGATGACGTTACTCATCCCATGTCCCATTGGACATGCTGGTCTGGCCGGTTGGCTGCTTGTCGCATTTTCAAATATCTTCGTAGCGCATAGGTGAAAACCTTCCTCAACCACGTAGGCTTTCCTCACGGGAATTTTGTAATATATCTGCAACTTAATACTTTCTCACAATTCATCTGCATTCAGTGAAAATTATCCACTGACGTTGGAGGTTTTATAGTTTTGGTGCGTATCCTTAATTCATTATTTTTGCTGATATTTGAGAAAAAGTTTTTAAAAAATACCAATTTCCCATTTTACCTCATTTCATTCCTTTGGGGCGAATTTCCGTAAAATCTTTTCTTAGCGGACGCTTTCAATAATTTTTCATGACACGCTCTTCCCAGTCCCCGCCTCTAGGGGTGTCGTGCACCTCATGTGGTCTGAATTGGAAATACGACTATTTATCTCATAATACACAAAACCTTGGAATCGACACCAATATCGGTCTCTTTACGTAATTTTCATGTCTCACACTTCCCAGACCTAAGGATACCTACCTAGGGCTCTAATGACCTCGATGTCGACGAGTCGTAAAGCCCCACAAAGAAATCTAAGGATACCGTGCCCCTGTATGACATCAATTTGAACGTACCAGCATTGGTAGTATAAAGGTCTCATCAATTTTTTTTTGTGGGGCTTTAGGGCTCGTCAACATCGAGGTCATTAGAGCCCAGGTCTCATCAACCCTAAAACTATGAATGCCATGCAGTTTTCATATTTTTATGTTTCAACATTAGTTTTCAATTATTTTTATTCATAAATCTATTTCCACAGGTTTTTTTACGGGCTGATTGTGGACTGAAGTTTCTTTAGGAATATCGCTACTAATTTCAGCGGCCCCGAAAACTATAAGATCCTCACTGTCAATCATTTTGGTTTGTTTAAATTTTATTCCCTTTTCATCCCCTTCCTAAAGAGACTATATTTCATCATGGGGGATGGCCGTGAACTTAACCGGTATTGAGAGTGTGACTCTGAAATTATGTATTCAACACCAATATCGGTCGTTTTTAATTAGTTTTCCCCTCCCCTTCCCCAGGGATGCTGGGGATATATTATCTGCAATGGGATATGATTGAGAATTTAAAATGCATCGGGGAGGCCCTTATCCATCTCAACGGCACAGAAAAAGGCTTGTTCGAAGCTAATATAGATTTTTTCCCATATTTTCTTACATGCTACTCTCTTCCCACCCAAGAAGTGATATGGTGGCTGAACATGACATTGCTCCATTAAACACATGTGAAATTTTCCTTGATTGAATTTTTTTCATCCATGATTCACTTTTCGCCGTCGGTTCTGCTTGGATGGATTGACCTATTAAGACTGGTCTAACAGTACAAAATACAGTCTAGTGAATTGGAGGAAAGAGTCACTCAACCAGTCTTAGTCTATATTTTCAACATCGCAGGGAAGCAATGGAGAAAGCTGCGCGACGTTGGAATTCTGGAAAGAAATCACGCCGTGACCTAGCAGAACAAGAAGCGGAGAGGCTGCCTCTTACACCTTTCAACACGCCCACTCGTAATGCCTCCGAAGAAACTTCGAGGAGCCAAGGTTCCGCGGGCTCAAAACTACCTCGACCTAAAACCCCATCACATCAGGACAGACGTACGTTTAAGGAACAGAAACGGCAAGGGTCTCAGCCTGATACTCAGCAAGAACCTGCAAGGTCTCAACTAGGGTCACTGCAAGGGCCTCAACCTGGACTACCACAAGGTTCTCAATTCAGACCATCTCATGGACCCGGACCACTGCGTGGATCTGCAAGCGGACCGCCAAATAAATCTGTACCTGTTCTACCGCGTGGATCTGCAATCGGACCGCCATATAAGTCTGTACCCGTACCACCGCATGGATCTCTACCCGGTCCACCGAACGTATCTCAACGTGGAGCCCCACATGGGTCTCGATTCGGACCCTCTCATGGGACTCGATACGGACCCTCTCATGGGACTCGATACGGACCACAGCGTGAGTCTCAAGAAGTACCACCGCGTGATTCTCAAGAAGGGCCACCGCACGGACAGGGATTCGACCAACCGCGGGGTGGTCAGTACGAGCAACCGCGCGGACTTGAAATCGCACCCGACTGTACTTGCGGGTGCAAAGATCCTGAAGTAAGTGGATTTTCACTTCCTAACCTGTCTTTCACCTATCTCTTGGAAAAATTTATTTCTATATTTTTTTCCTTCATTTGTAATAAATTATTAGGATAAAATTGAAACCGTTTTCTCCCGATATTTAAAAAAGTAATTTACAAAAAAGTGAGAAAGATATTAATCTTGTGCATTATTCTGATGAGGTAATTATACCAATTTTATTCAAAATAGCAACTATTTAAATAAATGTGTGAATACCAAACTGTTAATTTGCTTCAAATTTTGTTTTATGGTTAA
Organism: Laupala kohalensis; assembly: GCA_002313205.1. Taxonomy (NCBI): domain Eukaryota; kingdom Metazoa; phylum Arthropoda; class Insecta; order Orthoptera; family Trigonidiidae; genus Laupala; species Laupala kohalensis. Next base: position 10,459 of record NNCF01128621.1, read on the forward strand.
ATACATGATTCAAACTGAGAAATGGGATCTTTTGCCGTTAGTTAAACTAAATTATATCTATTAAACAAAAATTCAATGGAAAAGCAATGAAGTAGGAAAGTAATGGAATTGCCAAAAAGCTATGCAGCAGGACGGGTAGAGATTTTGTTCGTAGTTAACTACCTATCGCTAGACTATTCCCGTCAATATAAAATTCATCTTATACTAAAACGAATATCCAAAGAATAAAATTTATTATTTGAATTTGCTGACATAATTTTACTGTAAAAATGTTATTCATACTGCAATTCTGTGTCATCAAAGTATTGTAAATTTATTACAACACAACAAAATATCAATAAACAATGATATTCTGAACACAAGGAGGAAAAGTAACCTATGTATAGTAAATTAAAATGATGAAATAAGTTTACAGTGGTTGAGCTATTTCTCAGAAATGCTATAAAACTCTCAAACTTTGGTGGTTTTACAATAAAAAACTGTGAATGTAATTTATAATTGTACTGGTATGAAAATTTACGGAACTATTTGTCGCATGACGACATGAATAGCAGACGTGATTTCAATATTTTTTATTTGCCGTTATTTGTTGCTCGCGTGATCACTCGAAAATTCATAAAGCTTTGTTTCAGTACGAAGTATTTCCTAGTTTCTTTTTTCTTTATTCATTTTTCTTTATCCAAGACCACTGAGTTTAATTTTGATGTCGATCTCATATTGCATAAAGCGTGCATGTTAGCTAAACACCACCTCTCCTTATAGCAGTACAACTTCATTCAAATGACTTCAGGTTTATACCCAGAGCATCATTTAGTCTGGAAATTTTAAAGTTTATATTAATTTTGTTTCCATCTGTGTTCTTATTTGTTGCTTATTCTTTTGGCTGTGTTTCCTATCCACTAACAACTATTCAAGTTGAAGCATGTCTCTCACGATATATTATGTTTATTTCCGCAATCTAACCATGTGGCAATAGCCTTTTAAATTTGCTCTGTGTACACCGATTATTTCCGGTTAATCAAGTGTAAACATTTTTACGATTCTTGGGCGTCAGAAGTTAAATTTTGCAAAAGTTAATAAAATCTCTCATTTATTCGAGGATGTGAATATTCAAATTTGCTTTAATATTAACCTAGTTCATGTTTACTCGAAATGCCTATAATCCAAAACATGTACTCGATGAATAATTCTTTATGTTTTAGGAATGCAGAATTATTAAAAACAAGTATATTCATCCGAATAATACCCTTTCCAACTTCAAAGATCAAGAATAGAGGAGTGAAGATTCTACAACGGAATTGCCGAGAGTAATATCAGGGTAAACATACTGATGATGCAAAAGACGTGGATTTTTCCTTTAATGCATAAATTACGTAATATTTATCTCCCGGCGGTATTTGTTTTAGTTCTAAATGGAATAAAGAGACAATATATTTATTCGTGCACATGATGAACTATTATTTTATTTGCTTTTTTGCTAGGTTTAGGTCTAGTTTAATCCACGTAGTTTTCTGAAACTACATAATGTAATGGTTAGAAGAGGTGAATATCAATCATTGGTATTTCGTCGTTTACTTTTCCTTATCTTTATTCAGTTCTTTATTTAATATGACTTAAAAACCAAACCCAGAAATTCGTTTTAAAAAATGGTCTGTTATCGACCAAATGTTATTACTATACATTCAATAACACGCAATAAAATTTTTCACTATGGGAAAAGGTTTATTTAAAAATAAAAAATTCGTATCATTTTAAATAATGAAATATTATTCTAAATTATCATCCATTCTAATATATAAATGCGATTATGTATGTGTCTTTTTGCTACCTTTTCATAACTAAACCTCCGAACCAACCGTGAAAACGTCGGCTAGCAGTTATACGTTGTATAATATATAATGTAATGTTTGGTGTCAGGTAACGTAAGATAAAATGTAATGAGATATATCATGCAATGTCTCACGACGAAGACATGACGTAAAATACATAAATTAAATATATATTACATAACGTGTCTAGTGTATCAATCCTTTTTGTAATTCCCATAGTCGTGTGATATAACTATTCAAGGCCACATAATTCTCTTTGTTCGCTATCATTCGGTGAATTGTCTCCGTTATCTGTTCTTTACATTTCATGTCTGAGAAATACTACCCTCGTTCAACTCCATATAACTCGCATTCACAAATTACATGTTTCATTATTTCATCTCCTTGCAAACAACCACATGTCGCATCATCTCCCCATTTGATCCTTTTTAAGTAATTATTGAAACGGCCGTGACCTGTTAGTATTGATGGTAAATCATCTTATGATGACTATACATTTAGTTCAATGAAATTATTCTTAAAGTTTTACATGTTCTAAACGTGGGTTCAGGGGGTCGCCAACCGAGGTACGAGTGTGCAAAACGTTTTGGTCACAGTTTCTCTCATTTTTATTTACTTTTACATATTTTGATTTATTTACCAAGCTGCATAGATTCATCACTAAACATTTGACATAATTCGGTGCTGCTTTCAAAAATCTTCGGGAAAATTTACATCACGTTTTGTGGATGGATCTACTTCGTAAAGTGAAAACAAACTCTCAATTAAGTTATGACGATTGACGAAAACAGAATGGTAGGGCGTGAGCATGTACGTAAATTATCGAAGTTTGAAATCGATGGATTCGATGGTTCCATCTTTGATTTGATCACAGACTTTATGACATTATTTATTACAATTCCTAGTTATGAAAGACCACAAATGTATTTATTGTCTTTTGGCGAGGTTCAGGCCATGAGGCCTGCTCTTCCACTCTACCGTTGGACTTAGGAGAGGGGATTGGGAAGACGAGATGTGGGGTTGCCGGGGAACTTATGGTATCGAACCGAGGGAAAACCCAGCTGGAAACCTCTCCTAGTTCGGCCGAGCAGGGTTTGAACCCATGCTCTACCGCTCAGCACGATCGTGGAAGCGAAGACGCTACCACTAGCCAACCGGTGTAGGTAATACACTATGGCAAGCTTGATCAAAGAATTAAGTGTATAAAAGTCGTTATATCATTCATTACATAACACCCATACATCATAAAGAAAATCTATACCTACCACTGAGCGGTTCGTGTATGTCTCTCTTAAGTCCCAGAATGAGGGTTCAAACCCAGTCGAGATCGGCGGATTTTGAAGTTGCAAAAATCCTCTCACAACATGTAGCATGATTATACGGCATGTGAAAGATCCCTAGAGCATCATTCAATGCTCTGAGGCAAATTATTTCTCGGCGAAAAGAGCACACTCATAGCTTGCCATCCGAAGTTGGAAGATCAACCGTATTGGAGACGTTGTTCCACCAATAGAGATGCCTACAGTGAATGAGCCTCTATAATCAAGAGAAGGGGCCCATACGCTAAATAAAAATAAACGTACAAAATGAAATGCCAATTTCGAAGATACAATACGTGATGTTTCAACACGAAGGACTGATATACTTAATTTATAGATTGGGGGAATCAAAATCGAGTATTATGTGATGTTTCGGTGAAGGTCAAGATTGCATCAACCGCTGTTCATGATCCTGGAAGGTGGTGTTTCGGTTAAGGTAAGGCTATAAGGCTATGGAAGAAACAGATAAAGAGATAATTATCTTAGAGTATATGAAGAGTTACATAAGTGAAGGGAACAAGATTCGAATTAAATGACAATGAATGACGTGTCAATGTAATAGTAACGTCACTTTATATCTCACGAACAACAGGTGTCATATCTTGCTGTATTGTGGCCACGTCGGGTTCGCATTATCAATGCTCTCCGTTGTTTGAATGAAGGTTGTGTGTACATTACTCTGCTTTATGTTACGTAAATTACAATTTAAAGCGTCGGTATGGATATGCTCTTCTTCTACATCACAAGTACATAGAAACATATCGTTCTGCATACAAATTGATTTGAACTACATTTATCTTAAATATTGGGGAAAATATGATGTACTAGGTTCTATTTTCGCCCAAAACAATGGATTATTTAAGTTTTTTGTAACCTAATCATGAAGGTCGGTCAAGTAATATTGATACTTGTTTTCACTTAAAATGAAACCTCCTTGAACAATGGTATGATAATTTAATGTCCAATGTTAAGAAACTTTTTCTCTCTTTTATGGCATATTGCATGAAGTATATTTTAGTTCTCGGTAAATTTCTTTGGATAATCGGCGAAGTCTTCATTTAATGTCTCTATAACTACGTAAAATGGGAGTTTTCTGCTCATGTAAACGAAGTAAGCATCAATGACAGAGTGATTATCATAATTTAAATTCGTGCTCAGTAACAACGAATTCAATACCACAAGGTTTTGTGTTCTTATTCTCAGTGTCGTAAAGAGTTAAATACATTAAAAATATGCCCTGCATTGTTGGGTTTCTTGCGCAAATTAGTTTCATGAAATATTATACGGAGTGATTATTTTTGAAGAAAAAATGTGTAATTTTTAAGCGGTCTTCTTTTCTTGCTTCATAATAAAATTCAATGTTTTGATGAGTATTTCTTTGATTTTATTTTTTATTAATGAGGTGTTTATAAGTAAGCATCTACTTATAAACATTAAACATCTTATATTCATAAGATGTTTAATGTTTAATTATATTAAGCAATAATTATAAAGTAAGCAATTACTAGTCACCGTTGTTTCTTACCTAAGCAATAAAAACGCATAACTATTGATTCATAAATTAAATTAGTTATTTGCTGAAAACTAAGGGATAGTTTATCAGTTCAAAGTTTGTTTCATAATGTTAATGAAGAATTTATAATTTGTTCTTCCTTAATATGCTTGCCTATACACTTGAACACACGTTTCTAAACATTTCAAAACCTTTGGCACGCTGAGTGTCAGTTCGGGAAGATAAGAAGACGACGTTATACACGTGCGTCTTTTATCGAAACGTTTTCCGGTTCTGGATTGAAAATGAAGTTTCAATAGTTCAGTATTATTATAATATTAAGCAATAATTATGTACTGTTACAATATTACAATTTTTAAAATAAGTTCATTGGAATTTGAATACAATATATTCTTATGATACGGTCCTCGAAATCCCTTTGAAATTCTTTATTGATTATTATTTATTTATTTCGTATAATAAGTTACCGGCAGTCGTGATCATTTCTCTTCGGTGCATGTGATGGAGAACAGCCCACAAGGTGCAGAAATCCGGGCTCTACCTTCCGGTGACCGTTGAAAGGCGGCTGTCGTGAGAACGACAAAATCAGCAATGCGCCCCAGTGGCGTGATTCTCAGCCAGCCAATACAAACAGGCGACAATGTCGTCATTTCAATAAACGTAATTTGATTGGCCCTCCCCCCTAGGACGTCCATCTTGCAAGATGGACGAGGTGGCCGACGGGCGAGCGCACAGGCAGTGCGCCATGGCGCGCACTCCGGATGCATGTGTTGGCGACATGCTCCGTAAAGTTCCTCCATTAAAAGCTCATGATAATTTTTCATTTATAAATCTTTGTTTGTCTTGTATGGTATGTCTTGAAGCGTCAATCAGGAGCTCGTAATTTGTCATTTATAAATCTTTGCTCGTCTTGTACGATGTGTTTGAAGCATCAGTCAGGAGCTCATAATGATTTCATTTATAAATCTTTGTTTCAGTTGGCACGATGTATTCTTGAGTAGTAATTAAATATTGTAGTAGTGTTTCTGTAGTTCGTGGGTAACATGCATGGAATTTTTTGTGATCATAATAGCAGCTGTTATCAATTATAATAATAAATAATGTTTAAGCTTGATGTTTCCATGTTATTATAAGGGTAAGTGAAAATGATCCTGGCTCATTTCATATCCTGGTCGATCCGGTCTTTTCACAATGGTGGGAGTTAGACCTACCTAGCCAAGCAAGTAGCCAAGCGAATAGCCCCATAGAATTGATATTAGGTAGAACCTTTGAAGTAAATAAATTAGTAGTTTTTTTTTTATATAGAGCAGATGCTAGAACCCCTGGCAGAACGCATATTGTAACACTTATTATATATTTCGCTAAGGCATGTATTCTCCGTTGTTTCCTCACAAATTGGGTCCCAGATTTTTCGTCTCGGTGTCATGTCACTTACGTCGGCGTAGATACTATGTACTCTCGAGTTTACGCTATCCCATCTCATCAACGTATTAGACGAATGTTATTAAATAGTCATCATCTAAAAGAAACATCTTCAATTTTTACAGAGTTACATTAAAAAAACTTCTAGTCATTGCAAATTATATTTGTGCAAAAATCGATGAAAAAATTCAGTTTCTCATATTTTTAAGTAAATCTTAACTTTGTAAACGTAAAAACTAGTCATTGTATTAACTCGAAATTTTTATTACGTGGTAGATATATTTTTACAAACACTTTTGTCAAGTTTCATTATTTTATTTCTGTGTGTGTGTGTTTTTTTTTCTTGTAATTTTGTAACCTTGTGAGCTTTTGCCTGAAGATTTCTGTCAAAGGATCGTTGGCATCGCTGCACTATCGTTTAAACGATTTTCATTATGTTAAACATATAAACGCAATTGACCAATTGCTATGAGTTGATTTTTGGGACATTTTTTCCCATGCGGACGATCTTAAAAGTTTGGAACCTCCTCTCGCTCCATTTCTCTTTTCCCTTCACAAATGTGCCACGTTACTACTGTCATTGACATCTTCTGGTTCAATATACTGAATTTCATCCAGAATGTTTTTGTTATTATAATTTTTTATCTTTTCTATTTTATGTATTTTTTCTGTAGTCTAGAGAGAGAGAGAAAAAAATATATTTACAGAGATCTTACATTTGTTCGAAATCAATTTGAGCTGTGCGTCACTGGAGCAACGATGCGCATTCGCAGCAGATCACATTCGGACAACTACATGCAATCAAATTTTTATGTGTCACTTTTTTATTCGTTAATACAGTGTTTTCGTCGATTCCTCAAATCGCTATAGATGTTCATAGGCTATTGGATTGATGTAACAATTTCATTATTATGTAATCTTATTTTTTATCATATTTTTATTATAAAAATAAATCATTTTTATAAAACTTAGCAACTCTCTCTTTATACACTCTTAATAATATTTGTTCCTTCACTGTGTGAGTGGTAGGTTTTTTCTTTAATATTTAATACTTCTTTATTTCACGTGAAAGTTATGGGTGATTTTCATATTAACAATTAGGAAAAACATAAAAAAACATACTTATTCTTGATTATTTTAATTCTGCAGAGAATGTTTGTGAGGATAGTGAGAAAATGATTTTACATCGTCAAGGATGTTATACAAGAACTAATTGATATCTTAAGTGATAGCAATTTTTACGGTAAATTACGTTATTGCCCTAGTTTTAGAAATCCTTTCAAATAAACTTGAATTCCCTTGTGTATCGCGAGAGCTCCATTTGTCGTGTAACTCAGATTAACGATCAGCTGACGTCCTCCGGGGTTCGTACAGCGCTTTACGAACTGCGCGTGGCTTCAGCTCGTAGCCATTGGCAGCTTCGGCAGTGGAGGCACGACGTCGACGACGCTGCCTTGAGCCGATTAGCGGCGTCCAACGGCTTCCGATAGGGGCGCGATGGTCGCCCTTCTCTGAATGCTTTCGAGTCCAGTGGCTGTGGCACGCATCAAGGAAGAGAAGGACTGAATATGGAGCGAGGTCAGGGAGTAGACGCGGTCGTTACGAGATAAACGGTCACTCACCTTCCCCCATATTTTTTTGGAGAAATTGATTATCTTTTTCCATTTTAGCCTACTACCAACACGTCATATAGCAGAAATAATGTCAGGACACGGAGATGAGGACAGTAATTTTTATGGGTTTAAAATCGGAGGTGTTGGAGAATGCATTTGCGGCAGAGACCGAGTAGCCATGGAGCACATTATGTGGGATTATGAATTGTATAGTGCAGAACGAGAAAGATTTATAACGAAATTAAAAGGACAAGATTATTTGAACAGCATAATGTTACAAATTAGTAGCGACGGAAGAACAGTTTAAAATATTGAAGTTATGTTGATGACATTTGGGACATTAAAAAGGGATGAAATAAGGATAGAGTAGAAAATTGATAAAAATTCGTTATGTATTATTATGATAAGATTGTGTAATGTCTTATGATGGGAACATGACTTAACAACCGAAACTTAAATAATTAAATAAATAAAGAAATAGAAACCTAAAACGTGGATTAAGAACAGATTGTGCAAATTGTGTTGTCTAACCACCTAATTATCTGTCACATTATATGTTAATGATGAAAACGTTTTGTTTGTGGACATCTCTCCAAAACGTCCTTTGTCGCTGCTAATCGATTCGTAAGACAGTCAGTAGTTAACACTCGCGATACAGAATGTGGTAGCAGTTCCAAGTTTGTCGGCTACCCGGCTATATCCCCCTCACGAATATCTTATTGTCCGAGAGGGTAATTTGTTGAGGGAGAAGTTGAGATAGGAATGAAGAGTGCGAAGAAGGTCGAATACACTGTGACGAGGCACAAAACATACAAGAAAGAAATAGGGATGGTAATATGAGCATGACTGGTGCAAAATGGTAAGTAAGATATAACGTAGGTCAAAGGTTGGATTGGAATCGGATGCATATTTATATTTTCTTATTCGTCCTCCTCAGTCGACATATTGATGACGATCAGATTAGTGTTAGTAAGAAGATTGCTACCGTAAAGCCTGCCAAGGACAAATATTGCGTTCACTTCTTTTCCCTAATTCAAGGATTTGGAGAAGGAGGATGTGATGATGCTTGAGTGATTTGGCTTGGGGAATTTGAAAAGTGATCGAGAAAAACCTAAGTACGAATCTGTGAACGAGAAGATTGAAAAGGAGAAAGAAGAAACGGGGAAATGTGGCAAGTATTGTAGTGGGGAGTGAAAAAGAATTTAGTGGACCGTAAGTTAAGAAAAACGACAAGATATTGGTTACGAGAGGAATTGAGAGAAAAGTACAAATTCATTTTGTGGTGACTAAAAAAGAAAGATAGGGAGATGTTAGAATGTAGATGGCTCTTTAATTTAGAAGCGGGTTTCTACCCAGTTTTGAAATAAGTAACGTTGTACTTCTTATTAATAGATATTTTAAGAAGTAGTTGTTAGTTTCCTAATTTTGGCTATCGTAGCAAAATGTATGTTTTTCTTCAATACTTGTTTAGGAAAAAATACACCTCTTAATTTCGGCAGTGACGTTCTAGTTTTGTGGAGGGAAAAGTCTCTAATATCACACCCTGAAGCCGCGTGTGCCAGAGAAAAATGCTTTTCTGTTTGTGGGCGAGGTAGTTCAGGATGGAAATTGCAAGATAACAGAGTGAAGATCGAGGTTCTGGTTGACGTAATCTGCACGCTGGAATGGGGTGTTTGGGGGTGGAGTTTTCTCAGCGACGCGAGGGGGTACACAGACAAGATCTCGTTTATTCCTGGATTGCGTGCCACTGTAGATCAATTTCCATCACAAAACGAATAAAGAACAAAATATACAAATGATTCAAGTAGTGGAAAAAGTTGTGAGAGGAACTTCAATGAAACTGAAAATGAGGATATGATAGGAAGAATGGGAAATAAAGTTCCAGGTTTTCAATGATAAGTAAAATTGTTACCAACTGAAAGACTGAAAATCAAAAGTTAGAGTGGAAATGAAACCTTACATTAGAAAATAAGTTGGCTCTGGAAGTTACAAACTGGATTATGGGGAATATCAAAAATAAAAAGTGTAGAAACGAGGAAATTTTTAGAATCATTTGAACTAAATAATATTTCAGAATGATTGTGTTTCTCGTAACTGCAAAACATACTTCACCCGCACTTTGTTCCTCATTATCTTTGTAATCAGATTTTCATTTATATCAACTAAAACCTTAAAAATAAGAATACGTATAACGATAAAATTTAAAATAATTATTATAAGAAATCTTAAAATATTTTTATTTAGAATTTAGTTCTCAAATTTATATATTTATTCTCCAATTCCTAGATTATTGGTGTCCAACATTCGAGTAATAAAAGAAAAGTTTCAGCTTCCGTCAGTTTAACATCACTGAAAAACGATAGACATATTAAAATACTACTCGTTACTAAAATAGATCTTTTCATTAAAAAAAAACTAATACACCTAAAAATTCTTCTAAGTTCTGGGGATGAGAATACACCCAAGGTATTATTATGATTTAGTAATTTGAGCTGTATTGTTTCCAGATGGTTCTGAATAGACCGCAGATACTTAATCTCACCAAGATTATTTTCTAAGTCAGATATTTTACATACGAAAATACGGTGTTTATCTTCGGTTAAATTTAGATGTATTGCGGTATACTAAAAGAACGAAAATTAATATACTATTTTAACAGAAGGTCGAAGATTAATATATCAACAAATTGGATAAAATCACAAGTTTAAGCCACGGAAAACACTTCTGTACATAAATATGGTTTGCGCATCGCATGTCTTACTGTACAACTTGGCGACGTCGCTAATCAATGAATATATTCTTATGATTTTTCGTATTATATGGGTGTCAAAATAATGTATTATTAGGTTTCAGAGTCGGAAAAACTCTACGTATTATACATCAAATATATGGTGACATAACGCAAACATGAAATACAACTTAAAAATACTATAAATTTTTTCTCCTGTAAAATTTCACATTTGTTGTAGATGCAATTTGTATTAAGAGCATAATCGTTTGTGAGATGACTTTGTTGTACCCTTAAATTCGCTCATTCAATCTTCCATTTTTCTATATCATTTCCCGTGGTGTTTGAGCTGAAACGTAACAAGTTGATCATAGTCATAGTCACCACACGTTTGGTCTGCAAGAGCACACTGAAAACTTAACAAAGATTTCATTGCCAAGTTCATGAAAGAGAAGAAAAGGTTTATGAACACAAGACAAGAATTGTGAAGTGAACCCTTAATATAGAGTTATAAAACATCAATTTTTTACTGTGGAATAAAATGGTAAAATTTATATTCCATAAAAAAAATTATATATAAAAGTACGAAACTTCACATCGAAACAGTAATTTAAGGTCATGTGAATAAAGAAAAGGTATACAAAAAACAAACCACAGTGAGGAACATTATTACGTGAGCAAAATCTAAAACCTGTTTTAGTACATTTTATGTTATAAAAGATAAATGGTTTATGGTTAGTGTCTTATCGTATACTTTTTATGGAATGCATTCCTTCTTTTTGCTGACGGTATGTATTTCGTCACACCGATTTATTCCCTCAAATGCTATTGATAAAAGGATGGAAAATTTATCTATAATATACTTATTTATTATTTGAGGCATGTTTCTATTTTGGAATGGGAGATGTTACGTTCCTGGGGAACCTCAAAAATACAGAATAAACATCTGCCTGAAATTCTACTCTGGGATTTAAGGATTGAGAGTACTTCTAATCTGCCAATAGGATCGTTCGAGTGCCTGGAAATGACCGGGCTAAACCTCTTAATATCGATGTTGTCGATGTGAAATCTCGCCCCACCGAACATGACCTCTATTTAGGTTCGTGCTCGTGACCAATTAAGGACAAAACATTGTGATAGCAATAGATGATACTTGAGAAACGAGTAGCTCGAGCAACGGCATGTGAGAAGATGTTTCAGTTGAGGGATGATGAGTCGTGTTATTTTCGTTTATAGGTAACCATTCCCTTGTAAACCCTCGCGGTGGCCCAGCCTCCCAGCCACTACGTCGGTCACAGCCTCCCGTGAACGTAGCGGGCAACGAAGGCGGTTCGAAGTACGCGCCGGCGCAGGCGCCAGCGAGAGAGGGATCGATCGACTCACACACACACAAACTGACTCTCTTCCGTCGCTCTCACCCCTCCCCTCTCCACTCTCTCCGCTCTTTGTCGTTACGCACCCTCCCATCTGCCGGCCGTTTCTCCCAGCTCTCCACATCGCTCGTTCTTCTCTCCGCGCATCGCATCTTTTTTCCCCTTCTCCTCTGCTGTCGCTGGCCCTGCGTGGGTCTGCGGTGTGGCCGGGGTCTTCGCCGAGGCGGAGCGGAGACGTGGGGCTGGCGTCGTAGCGGCGGCGACCAGCGACGTCGGTGGAGGCGGTAGGAGCGATCCGGCAGCGATAGGCTGCGACCGCCGTCACAGAGCCGTGCGCGATTGCGGGGCTGCCCAGCGACGACGGCGGTGGCGGAAGCAGGGACGGTGGCGGCGGTGGAGGAAGAGACAGCGGCGCGGCCACAGGTGACGCCTCCGCGGGAGACCAGACTTCGGGCGCGGAGGAGGAAGTGCGGCGCGGTGGCTGCTGGCTCTCGGCCCGAGGCGCTGAGCTGTACTCGCAGGTGGGTGGGTGACCCATGGCTGCTGGGTATACAGCGTGTGGTGGAACACACGATTTGTTGTCTCGATAGTGATTAGATTTGTGATATCATGTTGATTCAGTTAGTTCACGAGTTCAGTTATAGTTTGGGTTATTTTCATAGTGAAAAGTTCTCTCTTGACTTGAACAGTTTTGTTTTATTTTATGACCATTTAAAAATTATTCTTCAGGAATTTATTATTCCTAATCAATTGTTTGAACACTGATACGCATTAAAAATGAATATATTTCTCGTAAAATTGATATTCTTATGTTTTAAAGGATAATTACTGTGTTTATTTTCATAATATGTTGATAGAATCTTTTATGACCTCGAATGAACTTGAGGTGATGCGAAACACTCTTCGATTATTTTCCCACAACTTCATGTGTGTATTATATCACGTGTGTGTGAAGTAGTTCAAACAAAAAGTATAAATACAGATTATGAGGTCACGGTTACCTAGAACGGCTTACTCAGATATTTGTATTGGCATTATTCGTTCGCTGTTTTATTTTCGTTTCTTTTATATTTACATAGAAGTATCGTAATACGCCATTCGAATGTAAATCTTCATTCCGTGTCACTGTGTTCTCCGTGCGATTGTACGATACAGTTTTTTGTTTACGTTTTCTTCCTCGTTTGCATGTGACGTTCGCGTATATCGTGCCATAAATCGCTTTCTTCACCAGAAAGTCACCTACATTTCCATCAGTCCATATAGTCCCTTTAAGAAGAAAAAGAGATTGCAACATATTCGATTCACTGTGTTTCACCGACATGATTAATTAGTTGTTTTGAATGATCATAATTTATTTGCTTGTCGTATATTCAGTTATTTAAGAATGTTTGTTGTGAATAGTTTCATTTTTGTATGTGTCACAAATGTAGATGTTAATAATTTATAATTTTGATATATAGTATTATTTAATTTTTGCCATTTAGTTTTTTACGTAATTTGAAACAATTTGGGAAACAAAAAGTAATATTTAACTAATCTTTAACTTTTGGTTATTTCTCCATTTCACTAGAGTTTTATCAGTAAATAATTAATAAAACAATTCATATTTCAAGTTTAAAGTAACATATGTTTTTGCTACCTTACGAGAGGAACAGTTCTTGTCTGTTTCGTAACACCCTTGCTTGGTCGTGTTTATTAGAAAGGAGGTTTTCGGAAGCCCTTTATTGAGAGACCACCCCTCTTGGTACCTGCTTCTTCCCCTTCCGCCCCTCTGTTTTCGCTCCTTCATATCGGCCCATTCATTGTGCAAGGGTATTAGAAAAGACGAGTGTTGATAGCTCCCGCGCGCGGGTACAGTGGCCTGTGGGTTTGTACGAAGCGTACGCACGTTGTTTGGCAAAGCGCTCTGCGGCGCGGTGCGACGCGGTGCGGTTTCAATACGAAGAGGAATGGTGGTGGAAAGAGATGGAGAACGATACAAGATGGGGACGAATTGGGAAAAAGGGATAAGGGGATGAAGTGAGAGAAGATGAGAATGTTTTGTTTTTTAAGATGGAGGGGTGTCAGAAATGGGATAAAAAATATAAGTAGGATGAGGGAAGTTAAGAACGAGAGCAGGGCGGGGCAGGACGAGAAGAGGATAGTGCTGTACGCGCCAACGAGGCTAAGCGGACGGCGCGGTGCGAGCAGGCGGGCAGGCGGGTTGGTGCGCGAGCCGACACTCACGCGACCCTTTGGCACGCGACCAAAACCCGTCACGTGGAGCACCCACCATCGCACCCATGCGGGCGAAAGGGGAGGAAGTTTTGTAACGCGAAAGGTCGTCAGCGATGTATTAACAAGGGAAATAATTTTCGACAGATTATGATGATCGCGGAGGTCGCTCATACGAAAGGTTATGAGAAGGACGCAGCAGCTTGACGCGAACTAATTAGATCTTTGTGAACTTCATAATACTCTCGTGTGTGAGTTTGTGTTGAAATGAATACTATGCAACCTAGATGACTAAACGTACTCGGAATGGCGAAAGATAAGATATTTGTAAATATTACGATTGTTGTAATTTTTGCATTTTCATCAAAAACTAATCACTGAGAATCCGTTAAATTTACTTTGTAAAGCTTTATAATTAATCTTCATAGAAAACAAATAGTTTCAGTCTGAAATGTATTCATATTGCCACCAATGAAGTGTTAAAAAGAAACAAAATATGTCAAATATGACTTCTTATATTTAATTTCTCACATTTGTATTTATTATTACATCTCTGTAATCTAAAGGCAATTCTTGTTTCCAAAAAATTACAAAATATTGCCTCAAATATAAAGACAATACAATTCCAAAGTTTATTTGAGAGACAATAATTAGACCTACGTAATAATTCCAAAGAAGAGTAGCAACTCCGTAAAAAATGCGTTGAGACTTACCGGAGGTCTACTTTAACCGTTAAACAATGGGTCCTTGTCTTAATAATAATAATAAATTTATTGTCAAAAAACAGTACAAACTGCGTATGACCAAGCGGAGAACAATAAACTAATTTACTCTCCGGAAGCAAACAAGGGACCATCCCATCAATTCCGATCAAGGGTCCTAAGGCAGAGGCGGATTCAAAAAATTTTAGCATAAGTTCCTAGATAAGATAAAAAGTTAGCTGCGAGTTATAATACTAATAGAATGTCAATATGTTTGTAATTTTAAGCAAAAAATTACATGTACAAATCACACAACTGAATCATGGTCAACTGTCTAAGAGACGAACTATTTTACTCTTACCCACCCCTTCTTCCAACTTGTCAATTAGTTCTCAGCCGTCAACCGAAACTAGTAAACATTATAAACATCTAGTCATCTAGGGTTAAAATGCTTTGAAAAGAAAGTACGAGTAAAATCATACCGAAAGGTCTTGAATAGTAGTTGCAATTATTTGATTTATATTTTTATATTTTGTTGCAAATCTTGAATATATAATTTATTTAATTGAAGAACCGTAGAAAACTTTCGGAGAAATGTTGGGATAGTTTCGGCGAAGTGGAAACGACGACGGATGTCTGGAACTCGAACCTTTCGTTTACTGTCATGGTTGACGGTGACTCTGCAGTTGGAGCAAATTGTCCTGGATTTGGGTAATTCTACGAAAATGGAGAAATTTGCGCCACACAAAGGAGTGAAGTCCATGAACAAACTTAACGTTTTCAACAGATCCAACGGGTGTATACAAGAGAATGAGCGTTATTGAGCAATGAAGCTGGTTACATTGGTTGCAGCGGAAACCCACATGTTGCCACCACATTAACCGCTCCTGTAAGACCATCTTTTACCTTGACAGGCTTGAATTTAAAAAAAATGACAAAGGAGTGACACAGTCGTAAATAAATTATTTGCACATTAAATATGAGGAAGTTAAATGACCTAATTCATTTGTAACAATATGATGTACTAGCAAAAAATTAAAAAAAATTAAAACATTCAGACCTAATTGGATAGAACGTTTTGAACATATATTTCCCAATTTCTGTAGAATAACCCACATGTGTTCTGACTCATTGACATTTATACCTGGTCGAATATTTCTCACTTTAAGGTTCCTTTTTATTTTATTTTTCATTTATTTTTGTTAGCTTCTTCTAATGTCTTTTAACCTACATATTATTATTTTATTATTTTTAAGTTTTTGAATATACTCCTATTTGTTTGGTGCCAGTTTATTTAGTTTCTCGTTGCCCTGTGTACTACACTGGGTAAAAAAACTCATCAGGCAAGAGTCAAACTCAGAACCGTAGGGAACGATATATAATGCGATTGACAGAGTTGCATTTGTATATTATTTTCAAATAATTATTTTCAAAGAAAGTAATTTCAAATTAATTACTTTAGGAAACTGCCCTATTGAAATTGCCTAATGATTTACTCCGATTTACAAAATTCAAACCTTTAGAGTTACTCTTTTTCTGTTCTCACTTAGAGATGAAATTTAACACATCGCTTTTCAGTATCATTTTGTTCTCCACCAACGTAGATTCTTGAATATTATATTCATATATTGAGTTAAACATGAACCTCTAACATTTTTAATAAATGACAAATTCTAACAATAACTAATAATTGATTTTTGATCTATCACAGAGGTAAAAAGTTGTAATTGTATGCAGAAATATTTTATTGGTTTTTGCAGTAAAAGTTTTCACATTTTTCGGTGGTAAAACTTTTATACCGATGACAATAGACAGTAGTACGCAAACAATGACACAAATCTTGATTGGTGTTCTTAAATAATGAAGTATTACATGTTCATACTATATTTGGAAACCTGAAAAGAGTTTGTATTTGCTCTACTTGTATATTTTTTCGAAAAATAATTTTATGATAATTTTCGTACCTGGCGCGTTCAGGAGACACTTTTTTTAAATGAAAAAGCGATATCCATCTCGGATAGTAGCTTTGCAATTAAGTTCAATTTCAATGACTGATATAATATTTATTGCGATAAAAACATCTATGTAATCCCTACGTGTATAATAAAAAAAATATTTACTGCGAGGCGTAGGATTGAATTATTTTTATTTGAAGATTCCAAGGTTTTCCTCAGCTTCATGTGCACGCTTGCTCCTGAGCCCAGTGTTATCTTGCTTGACTGGGACCTTGCCCATGATACCTTAGAGTATTCTATTCATCGGTTGCCCTCTTAATTTGCCCCACTTCCGCTTGCCCTTGATGATGTCACGTCTTCTTTTCATGGCTCCCTGCCTCTTATCACATTCGAGAGCCCTTACGGTTCCGACCTCAGAGACCGGTTTCTTCGTTGACTCGTATCAGATTTTTTGCTGGCAACTTCAATTATATTTTATTTTTAATGTTTTTGATCTTGAGAAAAAGCTTTTTAATAAATCACTTGTCATTCAAATGAAGAATTATTTGTGAAGAAATTAAAATTGAATTATTGAATACAACCTATTATTTCAATGGTATAGTTATATAGAAAGCTCCATTTTCCACCCGCTCACTTTTCTGATGTTAAAATAACTTGCAAGGAAGCTGTATTATCGGGATGCGAAGTATTCGACCCGATACCGGACCGAATTCCTTCTCAGAGTCGTGAGTTAAAGGTGTTCGAAGATCAGCGGAGTTCGCGAATTTACTGAAACGTAGTATAGTAGTTGCTACCTTCGCGTGCAAAACTGCTGCAACAACGACTATAGGATAGATCGCGTGAAAGGAACAGTCCAGGATGAACACCTGTGCACTTCCACTTCCATTTGAACAATTTTCTAAGCTTTTTAGTCTCTCTGACGTGCTGATGATTGGGAAGAAGATTGACTTTGAGAAATGAAAATTGAACTTTGAATCAACACATTGGTAAATAAAACTATTCATTTTCACTAGGTGATTGTTCGACTTATGAAATTCAAGTTCTCTATTAATTTATCTCGGCCAACGAACGAGAACCGATATTTCTGGTCAAACGTTGGTCACCAGTTGGCCCTCGTTCACTTATCTTCATCATACCAAGGGGTTGGGGACAAGACATTAGGCCATGTGGAATCGTAGTTCTCTAGGAACTCATCAAAACAAGAAGTTGCTACAATTTTTCTTTATTCGATGACAACCAGTCAGTTTTTAACGCAGTCTTATATTCCACTCCGTATTTCAGCGTTTTACAACAAAATAAGAGGATACAACACACACTCGTTCAACAGAAAAGCAAATCGAAAATGAACTAACGAAGAATCGGGCCGGCCAAATTAACGCCAACCTCGACAAGGCCAATCGCTTCATAGGTTCTGGTTCACCTCCCGTACACACCAAGCAAATTGCTGCCAACGAACGACAACTAACCACTTCATTGGCTGCGATTGACCGTGATTTACCAACAAGGCAAATCGTTTTTCATTACGAATCCATTTTCATTTCACTTTATTTTAAATCGTCTCGATTATAGTTTAAAGGCGCCTACACACTAAGCAAATCGTTGGCCGCGATTGGCCGTGATTTGCCAACAAAGTGGTTGTATGCGATTTGCTTAGTGTGTAGGCTTCTTTGAACTATAATCGAGACGATTTAAATTAAAACGAAATGAAAATGGATACCTTATTTCGCTGTTTTATCATCTTAATGATATGGTACATTTGGATCTTATGCATCTCGAATAAACAAATTTATTATTAAAAAAGCAGTAACAAAATGAGTATGACTTGGAGACAATAAACTAATTTAATCTCCGGAAGCAAGCAAGGGACCATCCCATCAATTCCGACCAAGTTTCCTAATGCAGAGTCGAATGTAACATTTCAGCACACTCCTAAGATACCAAAAAATTGTTAGCTACCTCAACAAAATACCAACAAATTTGTATTTAATAGAAAGCCAAAAAATATTTCACAAGTACTTATTATTATCGGTGTCAGCGTGACTCAATTGGTTTGAAAAGTGATTGTGTAATTGTGCTCTATATTTTCTTTATGAAATGGAAGTGGAAGCTGCAATGCTTGGTGTTATCTTGGATTTTTTTTGACATGGACTGTGTGCGTCTGTTTACAGTATCCAGACACGTTATATAACTTGTAAGAATCAACTTTAAGATTCAACTTTCAGAAATGTTATCTCAATACTGTTAAATAGCACTTATGTTAGATTTTATTTTATATTGTATGTGATAGACAATGTGCTTCACAAAAGTCATTTCATTTGTAAATATTGTAATTGTAATGTGACTTCAGAGAAATAAATGCTTATTACTTGTTAAAAAAATTAGTAGAGAGCTGAGTTGCTGACTGGGTGGCCGGGGTTCGATCCCCGGTGTGGTGGAGATTTTTCATCACATCTCAACATCCAGACTGACTCCCAGGCAGGTTTATCCTGAGGTGTAACCGGTCGGAGCGAGATGCTGACCACATCTCCTCCCTCTCGTGCCGAGGTCAAGTAATTGCCGAGATCTACCCTCCGCGAATTTCTTGTGCACCTTCGGGACCTGTTCAGGAATAGTATGACTTTGACTTATTATTATCAAACTATAGATTAATCGGAAAATATTATTTATAAATCAGAACTGTTCAAATAACAAGAGGCAAGAGTTTAGTGAGCCAGAATATACAATCTTTAAATTATCGTTTAGTTACCAAAAGAATAACCAGGAAGATTAATTTTATTATTAGTTTAAATATATCCCAATAACACTTGATGTAAATTCTGCTATTTACATCCATTATGTATCAAGATAAAAACATACGTTTGTATGATTTTTTTAAATGTATTTTGTGTTAATATTTGCGTTTAATATCAGTTGTTCTGTTGCTGCGCTTATGTTTCTTGTTATAATTTATTTACACCTGACGACTCAAATCCCTAGCCGAAACGTTTTTACAGTTAAACTCAGTAAAAGTATAATATTGTCCAAAAATGTGGTAACTCGTAATTTATTTCTCTCACTCTGAGCTTGCGTACATCGATTTGCAATTGTGTACTCTCGTGAATGCTTTTTTGAGGCTTAATTCACATTGCGTAGTTCATAGGATTAAATACTTTTACAGATATCTTGGTAACTTGCCAGAATTGTAGCCAGCTCTTTTGCCGAACATTATGCTTCTCCGGGGATTCATTATCTTACCTTGGCATGCCATTTTGCAGTTTCCCTTCTTGACATTTCTCTTACAAAAGTAAATCTTACTGTTTATAGACGTATAACTATAAACGGAAGATGAAGTCAATATAAACAAACATTAATATATTATTTTAGAATTTGTTTTTGCTCTAAACTAGAAAAATCTGTACAGTATCAACAATTTCAAAACATTCTCGTTAGTTTTTGATAGACTAGTGTAAAGCAGCGATAACACCAAAATTACTTCTTAAATCGAGAGACAAATATTATGTGATTATCATAGAATATGGTAGATTTCATCTCATATTTTCAGTATGGTGGAATTCTAACTATATCGGAATTTCTTCCTAAAATATAAATTCTGTTAATGGACAGATCTATTTACTGACGCATTTCTGTGAATTTTCCTCATGGCAGAACCTTATCTTAAATTTAATGTTTGTGCTATATTGCTCTGTCATGTCACGGTCATACTATTCCAAACCAGGTTAACCTTGGGTCATACACATATGGACTTTTGATACTTACACCTTGTTAACTGAGAACATTCAGCAGATTCAATATATTGCTATGAATATATTAAAAAAAAGATGCATGGGAGAATATCAGTTTTAGACATAATATTTTCACTTCACTTAAACAACAATTAACTTTGTTTACTTGCAAATTATAAGTCTGAAGTACACTTAAGAGGAAACTTAAACTAACCAAAATATTGCTCTTTGATTACATAAATTATATTGCAACATTTTTACAGGCGGGTATTTGAATAAATATAATGTATTCATTAAATTTGTTATGTTTCTACCCTCATCTCTTTTTAACTTACTGGAAGCTATTTTGATAGTAGTAGAAAATGTGATTCTAATTATAGAAATTCTCGAGGTTGAACCATTGAATCTCCCTCTATTGTTACTACTATTCCACTGGGAAAACCCTCCCGAAGGCATTCTAGATAACAATACGTTTATTTTAGTGCTGTTATTGGCTTCTCCTTGGAGAGAGGTCTTACCGTCGCGTGAAAGGAGCAATTGGTGAGAAACGACCTCCCGAGTTGCCTTCTGCATTCACGCCGCGGCGGTGTGCCGTTTACCTTTTCACACACTATTGCGCGGCGGAGTTGACTTTGGCATTTGGCTCAAAACTTACTGAAGCAATCGTTTTCTGATTTTTTTTTTATTTTACTTTTCTATTAAGTTTGTGAGATGTCGGCGAATTTTTTGAGATGGCGTGTGATATTTATGTATTCCCAATATATATTTTGTTTTCAATATACAATTTTGCATATTTTTAAGTTATTCTATTTTCAGAAATTGCAGAGTTTTAGATGATGTGTGATGTTGCTTTGTGTACTCAGAGGTAGTTTTGGACTCTTATATCCCAAATTCACTTTATATTGATAAATATTTATTCTACCGTACGTTCACGGAACTATACTAATGGATACATAAGTTATTTTATATAGGAAAAAGTATTAGTCGAAGAGAGAAGAACACATGTTGCCTGTACGAAACTTTGTGTTTTTTGCAAATTAGATTTTCATATTCATGAATGTGTTTCATATGCGCTATTTATACTGAAAGTTGTGTTTTTATATCAAAATGTTATTTATCCACACATATTAATCAATCTTACAGACTTTTTATATTTTTTTCTTAGTCTGAACCCAAATGTAACAATATAAAATTAATCTCTTCCTATCCACATCCCTATGGGTTACAAATACGACCGTAAAAGTCTCGTTTTAATCTATCCGGTAGTTAATGCATGGCATGGTGAATCCTATAATGCATTTGTAAAAGTCCCCGGGTAGAGATACGTCGTACTGCAAGACATCTGTTTTGACAAGGAAAACATAACATATAATATTATGAATATTTCGTGCATATTTGTAAGCAAATAGCTGTAGATGAAGATAAAAAATATTATAAATTCGAATTTAGTAGCCATCAGGGAAAGAAACTGAAGTCTGTGGGATATAAATGCCTGTAAAAATGCAGTGTTCAGCACTGTAACTATTGATATTGTTAGTGTGGAACTCGTAATGCCTAATGACCCCGTAATAAATATTTACTGGTATATATCTATGAAGATTTAATAAAGATTATTTGCTCTCAAATTACAAAATCACAGGAGTTAACCTTCTAAAACTATAACTTAATATTTTCTACATTCGAACATTAACATTTGTAAAGGTCTTGTATGCTAAAGACAGAATAGTTTATTTTTAACGTCATTGCGTGATCCTTCCACATAAAATAACAATATGATAACTAAAATGTAATATTTGCATAAACGCTGGCTTTCTTCTTACCTTTAAATACCTTTTTTGCGCGTTCTTTTGAGAGAATGGAAACCTTTGATTATATTTTCCTTTGCTACTTTCATCGAAATTCTTCATTTTATTTCCATTTTATATATTAGGACGAGATTCAGGCAACGAGGCCTGATATTCCACCTTATTATGCCTTGATGAGAATTGGAAAGATGTTGGATTACTGCAGAACTCAAGATACCAAACCGACATTTATCTGGAGTAGGTGAAGGCAATTCCGACTGAACTATCATTTAGTTGACTAGAGTAGGAGAAGACAAGATGAAAATGACTTTACGAAATATGAAATAAATTAACATTATCAAGCATTAAATAAGCGAGTTGTATTGTTTATTTTGACCAGAAACATTACTGTGACAATTGGCATGGTGTATTTTCTGGACGGCACTGTTCTATAGATTTGCTTGGCTGTAAATATATAAATAGTTCCTGTTTGCTACATGAACTGGGTCTTTTTTCACAGGAATTATTTTTGTTAGATCTATAAATTTAATGAGATCTGGAATATTTCTTGAAGTATGTAGTTTTTAACGAAAATACATGATATCGTCTTCTCTTATTGGGAGATCTCAGTTTCATGTTAGATATCGTTGTAACTCTAGCAAAAAAATTCTATCCGCTTAGCAATCCGAAATTAAGAAAATTTACAAAATCTGGTACTGAACTAGACGTAATTCTGATCATTGAGTTTATATTGATTTATTATACTTTCAAACACGGTATTATTATTCCCACTTGCTGTTGCCACATCATACATTCTCGATAGTTGACATACCATCTTTTCATTGTGTCATACTTTACTAACACGTGACGTCTCTCAAACAACACGTGAGGTCACATACAGAGTACTGCGAGTTTTCTCCGAAATTCCACCTCATTTCTTGTGTTGGAAGTTATTTAAAGAGAACACGGACTTTGCTAGACGCTTTCTTACCATCCACATTTACGTAGCTCGCAGTCATTGCGTTGAGACGGAGCTACATTTGCAACGTGTTTTGCGATGCATGTATTCCCTTTGCATGTACCGGTTTCCTGAAGCTTCTCGCTGCAATGTTCTTGGACTTTGAAATCAAACAGCTTCTCTTACATTCAATTCTACCTCCCTGAAATCTCCAACCAAAACCATTCCTATCAAGTATTCATTGTTTACATTCTTATTATGTACCTCGAGAATACGTTGAACCAACGTTTTTTCAGTTTTTACTTCCAATTAAACAGAACATATAAGGAAAGTATAGTAATTGGTCAAAAATTTGTAAAATATTTCGAGGTCTCTTCGATTTACCTCCAAGCGAGTCTATTTTAAAATTTTGGCGAAGATGTCGTGTGTATGTGAGCATACGTGTTAAGAATTTTGTGCTCTCGATAACTCACGAACAAATTTATGCATCGAAACCAAACTTGAGAATTGAATTTGAATGCAATGGGAGTAGAAACCAATTTCTGGACAACTCATTCCGACTTCATTTACACACCGCGCTCCACTTTTGGTTTCTTAAAATTCAAAATTTTGAAAACATGGATATAAACATTTTTATTGTGCAAAGAATTCTGCGTGACGATTGCTAAGCAGTATTTACGTATGTCACTATATTTTAGATACAGCGAAAAATATTTACGCCAAAAATGTTTATCTTGGAGGCACCGTTTTCAGATCAACCAATAAGTGAATTGAAAAGAGTTCAAGAAGATATTTTAGGATAACCCTTCTTCGGTATGTGTAGGTAACATATACCTTGTGAGGTTTGGAAATATATCTTTTTAAACTGATTAGTATGTCGCCGTGTTCGATAATTTAAATATGTTTTGATTTCTTTTCTATAAATTATATTCTATTTTTATTTCAATGAGAATTTTTTATTGCTGTTTTGTTGTTAAGTGCTACAATTAGAAAGTTGAGTGGGACACGCTCCAGATTTTTTCGTTCTACAGCATTTAGTACATTCATGGTGATTCATTTCTTGCGTGTATACAACGAACTTCTCACACATTTTTTGCGAATAAAGTAAATTTTTGGACTATTCCCCATTTTTAACTATACTCTCTGAATCCTTATTGTAAATTAAAATGGCTGGCGATTTTGACCTAACGTGTTTCACATATACAGAGAATTTATGCGTTCTCTGTATTTTAATTAATTATTTACGTTTGGAATTGTTTCATTGAAATTTATTTAATAATTGAAAAATAAATTAATTCCAACTCTCATTTACTCGACTAAAATTGTTTTCTATCCAACCCCTCTATTACAAACGATTCATTTCAATGAATTCTCTTTCGTTTTTTGCTCGTCAAATGCAATTCCAATTTTTAAATTCTCTCTCCGATGCACCTGTCGTACACTGTATTGTTCGTGCTGGGAGCACAAGCTGCCAGAAACAAGAGGACTCTATTATTTCGCATGTTTACGTAACACATCGCCCGGACTGTAGGCGGAGGATCAAGAGCTTAAACAGCTACAATGAAGACTAGGATTACGTAACATGCATTACACAGCGTTATTGATTGTGAATGCAGCGTTCAGATAACTAACATCGCGTGCACAAAATCTTGACTCATCATGGTTCAGTGTGTTATGGTGATTCAATATCTACGCTCTGATCTGTTTCGCGTCCATGCCAAGGATAGTAGATATGAATTTTTCCACCAAACAATTAGATCGGATATTAAGTCTGCGAGATAAGTGATGTGATTTGAGCATTCCGTTTCATCCATTGATTTTTAAATCTTACTTTTTTAGGCATACGAGTAGTTTTTGATAAAATGAATTCGTAAATGTGAAAAGAAAAGTAATGAGATAATCTATTAATGTAAATGTATTTCGAGTTGTGACTAGTACGATCTACAAGACTCAGTGCATGAAACAAAACATTATAGCTGAATTACTTGCGATCTGTATCCAAACGACCCAACGGATTTGGTTTCGCGGTTGCTCCTTAAGGCCTCAGTACTAGGGAACTTTCTACGTACAAGATTGGTTTTGGGTCATTCGGTAAATCTTCCATTATTTTTTAATGTAGGTGCAACTTGTCTCTATATTGACTGTAAAATATTTTTAAATAAACGAAATTTGATCAATATAAATTAAATACTCACACAAAAAAATCACATTTTAGCATCATTGGCAGATATAAGTACGAGTACGAGAAGAAAGACAAGAAAAGAAAAAAATGAAAGATCTCTAACGTTTCGTCTGGACATAACGCTCTTTTTCAAATAAGATCGTGACAAAAAATCGGTGCAAACGCTTATATTGTGAACCTGGGAAGACGAATACTAGTAGTTGCTAATAGCCCGACAACTTCTTGTTAAGTTATTGTGCTTTAATTGAAAAAAAAAATCCAGTTCTGAGTGGACCAGAAGTGCACCTTTGTTCAGCGATGTGTCGAGTACTTTGCTGGATAAATAGTGAAACAGTCACAAAAACGCAAGTAAGTTTGGCATTATATACAGGAATTCATAGTAATAAATTATGGATAACAAATAATAACTCGTCAATATCACCCACTGAAGAAATTGAAAATTTATTAGTTTTTTTTAAGTTCATGAGGGTATCCGACTGAATATTATATTACGTACTCCGAGTTCACCTCCCATTCAACTTCTGCCGAAACAATAGCGTTCACATCGTTTTTATGATACGCGTGCGGCACGGTATCCGAGAGACACTGTGATTGAATTCGTAATGCTCACATTTTGGAGTCCTTTATGCACCCAGTCGCCAACGTCCCTTTCATTTGACAAATCTCTTAACATCTTGTATGCACCACCTTCTTACTATTCAGAAGCTTACAGATCATAGCTGTTTCAAAAGAATTACCGACGTTCTAGAAATCAAAACGTATTGGTAATGTTAACTAATGTTTGATTAGTTAGTAAGCTATTGTAAATATTTGCAAGATCTCTTCTACATAACATAACCATGGCAGCAAGATTAAACACAAACTATGACGAACATTGTTATCATCGTTTTTATAAACGTCTATCTATCTCCTTTGTTAATATTTAATCTAGCTCATTTTCCCGATGTCACCCGAGGTTAATAAATTATTGTCTACAGCATATTATTTTCTTAATTTCTATACTTTGTAATATGACCTACCGTTTTGTTATTGTACAAAATATAAACAATCAATTAAAGAAGAAAACATACAAAATATAGTTTACTTCCGAAAATGAATTCTTTCCTCATTAAAAACAATATTTCATCCAAATACTAAATTGTTCTAATGTCGTTTAAATGCCAGGTAAGGTGTATTTTAAAAGTTAAAAATCGATATTAATATATATTATTGTATTCATTTCCACAAATTTTTCATGTTAAAAATATTTACTTATCGGCAGAACTACCTTAGTGGTGAGGACATTTTTAAATGAGTTCGCCTTACAATTAGCTCTAGGGGATTAAATACGATTACTGTAGAAACGAATAGAATAGGTCCGTGTGAGATGAACAGAAAAAAAGTGAATTTTTAGTAACGTATTTCAATTTATTATATTAAGACTTATCTTACTTTAAAAAACTTTGTATTGTTCGTATCTCGCTCTCCAGTAAATGAAGTCCCTTCCATTCATAGGGATGAAGGTGATTGGTTAGACAGGAAGATACAGTCTGATGAAAGGTTTCTAAATAGCTTCACCTCTCACGTGCAGTGATATCTAGGAAAGGTTAGAGATCAGATCTCTCGTGAGGATCTATCTCCTAAGCAAGCAGACGATATAGAGGAGGTAACTCGAAGGAAAATCATTGTCTGATGGCGCTGAAGAAGGGATTCGCGCCAAAGAGACTTGGCTACTTTGTTTGATCCGTTTCTACGGGGAGTATGAACAGTCAGTCATTCCCAAACTGAAATCGTGATTGCATGGCTTTTATTCAGAACTACATCGAAAACGTTGATTTTATTTAAATTTTATAAAGTTAATTTTTTCTATTCACTAAATTATATAAGCATTGGGTAGTTTTCACTGAAAGTCAAAGAAACAATATTGTATTACTACGCTTTTGACGTTACAGAACGTTCATTTGTTGTTTAATTCAAATTTCTATTGAATTTCAAATTTTTATGCCACACTCATCTGGAATTTTTAAATTCCCATTTACATTTACCTCGTTTTCTGAAAAAAAAAATTTAACAAGTAGCTTATATGTAAACGCTGAGTCTTTATGTTCACTGTAGCGTCACAGAGTTTTGCGACGCAATCGGAGTGGGTTAAAATAACTCTATGATAAAAGTGAAATTTTGTGTTGGTCTGCCTCGTCAGGAAGAGTGTCGTTGAGGAATCGCGGGTGGACTCTTCCATCTAATTACATAGTACATTCCATACTATGGGATGGTCCAGACGAAATGACATTGTTGTAGTTGACAATACGAAAAAGAAGAGATTGTTGTAGTGCCTTCTAACTGATTGAACACACACGGATACAACAACTTCGATAAACAATAAAAAAGTTCTCTCTGGTGGAGGACAATTGAAAGGGTGGATGGAGAGAGAGGAAAAGAGGTGCTGAGCGCGAGTGGACAGTGTTTGACGCGCAGGCTGAGTGCCTGTGGACTTGGGGACATTATAGTGCAAGAGAGAATATCTTGGAATAAGTGGTATCTGGGTGTTTTTCATGAACATCCCAAGTTGTATACATATTGTAACTAGTCTGATTTAATAGTTATATTAAATGTATACCACTCGAAGTTTTAGTTGTTGTTTTTTTTTCGGGTGTAAAGCCAGTGGTGGCAGCGAGGACGACTCGATATCGAATAAGTAATTCAATTAAGTATTTAAAAGTATTTTAACTGAAAGCTACCGTAGGGAAACTAGCGTTTCGGGGAAAAAGCAGCAGTGTGGAATCTGCACGATAATTAGGAACGCTACGCTACGTTACAAGAGTTGGCGGTGGCAGCGGTGGGATTTCGAAAACCCAAGCTACCGTAGATCGGTGTTACCGAGGAGAACAAGAACTGGAAACGATCCAAGGAGCTGGTGGAAGCAGGGAAGACGCAGTATATTCACAATATATAGTTTTATATATATATATATATATATATATATATATATATATATATATATATATATATATATANTTTTGACAGTATATTTATTATACGAATCATAGTTTCTTATTTACTGATGAAAGATGCACCAGTTTATTAAATAATGTACGTTTTTAAGAAATTAGTAACGGATCAATGACCTCGTATCTTTTGGAACAAAGCTATATCTTTTCTTTTTTTCTAGCCAATAATTCAGCGAACAAAGCTGACAGCCAAACATTGACAGCTCATTTGACAACGTTGCGCTGAAGTCATCTGTCGATAAGTTCAAATTTCTAAGTGATGTATTCGTGACTCGAGTTACGAATCACCACGTGTACTATATTTGTGTGTAGAGTATATTTTATTATTAAAAATGACACACAACGTGACAAATCCTATATATCCTTCACACTATCCGACACGGAAATTTATCTGACACGAGATGTTACCATAAACCATCGTTAAAGTAGAAGCTTTAACTAAATCTCTAGGGACAGGACAGTAATGCAATGCCGTACGACGCGACTTCGTTCGGTGTTGCTTATTTCTCTGTTCGTGTGGAAAAGGGATGCTGTAGTATACTACTGGATATTCCCATTTCCTTTCTATTTAACAGACCTTTCTGTTAGCGAATTTCTGAATCCAGATTCAGTTTTAAGTATTCTGTAATCGTGGATCCAGTTTTTGTTATCTTGATATTTCTAACACGTATATTCTATAAACAAACATCAACCCATATGAATTTATCTTCATGTGTAATTAGGTTATAGGGTTTAAGAATATATATCGTAACTGAATAAATGGAAAATTAAGTAATGAAATGTCTTAAGTATTTTTAAGAAGAGGGAAATACGAAATACTCAGTACGCACAAAGTGTACTAAAATTAAAAGCTAGAAAAGGCGAGAAAATGGAAAACGATAAAATGTGAATCTTTAATATAGTTAACGGGTAAAATTATTAGTGGAAAGTTTTAGACTGATCACTGGAACGGTGCTCTTCATGACATTATTTGTCGTGTCTGATAACATATTTATTTCTCTTTAGACAGATTGCGGGACTCTCGAGGAGTTAATAATGAAAAGTGGAAGGGAATGTATTTCACAAATCTGTTGATCTGTAAAATCTCTTTATATATCGGAGCTCTGTCTAATTTCATAGTTTCTTTGTTAATTTAAAATAGGCATATAATTATTTATTTTAAATAGCGGAATAAAACAATTATTTTTACGAAATGAAATATAATTAAATTTGATATAAGAGAAATATATTTCAGTACCACATTTTAGAATACGCTATCCCAGTGACAAATGATTTCATAATACGAAAAATATACGTTTATGCTGTGTTTTTTTCTTAATCGGAGAATAATTGAGGCGTGCAAGTGCAAAACGTACCAAGTGCCTAAAAGAATTATTTTCGCAAAAAACGATCTCCTTGGACAATTTGTAGTATTCTATCTCAGTAACGTGTGTTGATTGTTTAATTGCTACGATGACTGATAGCATGGTCGTATACATGTAGTGAGGCTAAGATGTATTGTGCAGTATCAGTCAGTAATTGATTTTATAATATATTTGTCTATTATTTTTCGTAACGCCAGGCAAAATCATGGTTATCAGGCGTGGCACAAACTCTTTTGAGTTATGCCGTGGTATTTGGAGCGGTTTTCGTTTTCTTGGAAGCCACAATATTTCAAACATATTCCACATTTCAAATGAATTTAAGGGAACACCTTAAACTGGCATGTAATTTTATTTTCGAAAGAACTACTAGTTTCAATATCAAGCAAGATCTCTATGATAATTTTTCATAATTAATTATGGCGTTTAATCGGTTTTGTGTCTCTCCTGAAAAAAACGTTTTCGACACTTAGAACATCTTTTACTTATATGCCTCAATTAATCTGATGCGCGTGGCTCGGGTGGTAACGTTCTAGCTCATCACCAAGTCATCCCAGGTTCAAATCCGGTGGGGCCAGAAAAATTTGTAGCTTTTCCTAGTTCATATAGCTGTGACTACAGAAAAGGAAACCCCCCTCCTTCTATCCACATCCTCCTAATATCAATAACTCTTACCATCACTAACAACTGTATCTAACGCCTCCACGTGGACCAAGTTATTGGTAAACCCAGCTAAGCGGCCCACAATACCATCCAACTCATACCTCCTCTCCCACCATTTAGATAAGCGTCAATAGCTACAATTCCCATTTACAAATACTACAATAAAAAAATTAATCTGAATAAGTTTGTTTCGGAGATCATTTTCCTAACGATATTCCCTCACTGTCCGCTTGTAGCTCGCTGTCGGTAGAGCCACGATGCCTCACAGACCGCGCCTGCAATCGATCTTGCAGGGTCGCTCACTGAATCATTCATTGTGTTGCCACTCCTTGCGACCAACAGCTGTGAAACAAAAATGTGATGGGATATTGCTAGGCGTTCAACATTTGGAGACAGCATTTTCAAATTTTGATTATTGAATAATTGTTCTTTGCGCATCTATCGGCCGGGAGCGATTCAATTAGGATGACTCGGGCTTAGGTGATAATTCTCATGCAGAGGAATGTATTATGTGGAAAGTATTTAAATTAGGGTAAAACGCTACGAAACGCCCCACTTAAAAAAAAATTAAATCACCTTCAGTATGTTTTCCTTGATTTATATAGCAAAAATTTTATACTATTATTAAGACAATAAATTGGCACTTCTATTTGGTAACTTTTAATTATCTACTAGATATAAAAATACTTTTTTAAACCTAACGTTCAGCGTTTTGTATTGGTGTCTTGATAATACACCCCACGCCTATCACAAATTGCCCCACTGTAACTACTACACACTTATAACGAAAATAACAAAGTGAACCTACAATAACAAATAAAAATTGAACTAACAATCTGGGACACTCATTCCTGCATAAAATGCAATACGCTTTTTTAGCAATTCGTTCGCGGCTTGTTTTGAAATTCAATTTGAAACCATACATTGACTAATGAGACCTTCAAAAAGCAATTCTATGATTTAAGAAAAGACAAATTTGGATCAACTTGAAAGGAATTACTAACAAATGTTTGACCAAACTTGGTGGTTTAACTTTGAATAATTTCTGAAAAAAATATTTAAATAACAATTAATTACACTTTTGTTGTGACAAACAATAATAAAATAAAGAAAATAATTAAAAATATTACCTTGATCTGAAGGAAATGCGTGATAAAAAGATGTTATGAAACTCAATGTCTTCCCACTTGTCAGGACTGCAAAAGATTTGCCCCGTGTTACGACGTATCTAAGTGAAAACCGCACTTCAATATTTTTACCCGCTTTAGAGATATCTGAGATAGCCGTCCTGATTGAATAAATACTGAAAAATATGAATAGTAAAAATTCATTCATTTTAGTATTTTAGTTTTCTTTTCGTCGTATTATTTGTATACATCATGTGTGTGTTGACACTTGTATTATTGTTCCCCATATTATTCGTTTATATCGTACCTGAGTTGACCCGAGGTTTTTGTGATTATCAATAAATAAATACATTTATATAAATTGATTTGCATTATTGTTGTTATATATGTTGTTACTCACAAATATTTTAAATTATGAGAATGTGACAATTTATATGGAAGACTGTGCACAAATAGAGACATGAAATGAATTTTTATACAGAAATGAATCCCTATTCACAATGATTGATGTGGAACTTTTTATCTAGTTATCTCTTATAGTCGTTCATCATATTCCTTAATGTAAGATCGATCTAAAATAGGTCTGATATTTTTGGGAAGATAAATTGCTATGAAATTGTGGGATGAAACTCCCTCTTGCAATTTGTAAAGTGTTTTACTTCTTCCTAATATATTAAACACATTCTTTTTTCTTTTCTTTTTTTTGCTTTACATGTTTTTAAGTAATCCATAAAGTACATTTATTGAAACTGACATTGTTTCCCTTGCTCATGGAAAACAAAAATAATCCTCAATGATATTAAAAGAAAATATCAAGAGAAATAAATATTAAAAAAAACAATTGCTTCATAACAAAATATGGTCTTATTTCATAAAAAACTGCCCCTCACCAGACGAAAAAGTAAACGGAATAATGTAAATAGAAAAATAAAATTTGATGGGAGAATCGGAAATAAATCCTAAAGAATGACAAAATCTCAATTTATTATATAAAGACCAAAGTAAGGATAATTGGGGGAGACTTGTCCCTTGAGAAGTATATTGTGTATTATATAGTGATCCTTTTTAGCTGATGAAAAGATTTTTGGCAGTTCTGTAGTGTGGAGTGTCAGTCGTATGTAGTGGAATCGGATACAAAAGATTGCCTTAGTTACTGTATTTGGAACGATCGTTCATTCTCCTCTTTCAATAGATTGGTGAATCTAGAAAGTGTGTTGGTAACTAAACCTCAGTTGTATTTTTTACAAAACAAGCAAAATTCAATTTTAATTTTAGTTGTTTTTATGTTTCAGTTATTTACTCAAAATCCATGTGATAGATAAATATTAACTCTTAAAAGAAAGTAATATATTGAATTTTTTAAATTTGATATAATTTATTAATTAAACTTAATCTATAAGCTTGAAAGATTTGGTTGATATTAATAAGTAGAACATTATCAGTGTAAACAAAATAAAGTTTTTTGATTCTTCTTTTCCCTGAGAGTGTACAAATATTGACTTTTTCTTAATGTTATAATAATCAATGTACGACAATTTTTAAATTACAGCAGAAAATTCCTAGTTGCATTATGACATTTTGCGATGCTGCAATTGTTCGATCCTAATTTCCAATTTGAGAAATGTGTTAAGTATGTTTATGGTACATTCACGTTTTATTTTTTTATTATTGCACGTGCTAAAATGAATCCATACAGCCATGCGCTTTCATGTTATCTGTATTTCATACACTTCGATGAGATACTGTTAGAATTTATCTAATTTATTTTAATTTTTATACATCTGTAACAATGCAAATTAATGGTACAATATTTATGAGGTGAAAACACTAATTTAAAAATACTTTTGAAAAGAATTGGTGATTTTATCTTTAAAAAATATATTGTTTATCTTATATTTCGAGATTAATTCATTACCCAAATTTTTCCGATAGTGACCGGTAATTTTAATCTTCTCTCTATTAGACCCAGTAGTAATTTTTAAAGAATATTTAGGATCTAAGTTAGTCTGTATCAAACATTTAATTAATATACCACTTTCGTTAGAGACTATATACATTTTGTCAGTTTGAAATAACGGTTAAAGTAAGGGATTTCGCGAGAGTTTTTGGGAAGCTTTGGAAATGTTTTTGCTTTTCAAAATATTCTTTACGCTAAAATAACAAAAATTGAATAAAATTTGGCGTTATTTTCATTTTGTACTTCTATTTATTTTAATTTAATGTAATTTTCATTCATTTTACATCATTCTTTCTTAGATAAAAAGATGTGTAGAATATAAACGAGGGAGACAACTTTCAGAAATGCAGCTATCTCACGATTTTCTATTCATGTCATGTGGTAGATCGACCCATCATGGATGGCAGGTTGAGAAATACGGTCCCATGTGGAATGTTTTATTCGTGCCGCCCTGCATAGCTCATCCACCTCGGACTTACGTGGATAGTGGTCGTGGAACCTGCACACATTCCAGTGACCTTTATCTTCATTTTCTCTCTCTTCTTCCAATTTGTTTCTCACACTTTCGTGATGAAAACCTGACACACAAAAAAGTACTTCATTCTTAATCATAGTTGACGTATATTGACAGTTATGTTGCCGGTGATTCCGGAAAAAACAGTAATCAATCTCAACTGCTATTGCCTTTTTAATGCAACCGTTAATGTTTCTTAAAATATTATAATACAAAACTAATCAAATTATAAAATAGACATACTTTGACCCAAAGGCAATTAAAATAATGTTTTGCTAAGTCATGATTTGTTGATTAGATTAGATTTTGTAGTAATCACATTGATGAATTTCATGTAATATTTGAATTATTTTAAATTATATTTAATCAAACATTGTATATTTAAGAGAAATATAAATTGTAATTGTTGACTTATAAAAAATGTAATAAGTATGTATGACTTTGGGAAGGTTCGACGAAATTTAAATTGGAACTGGAGGATTGATTTGTTGCAAAAATACTTAGTTCCCTATTTGTTGCAATAGGGCGGACACAGTTTCTCATGAAGGAAAGTTTGTTATACCAAGTAGCATAGTCGACATTTTTTGTTATGCGCCAAACTTTTCATCTCCAAAAGCAGTTTTTTGTAAATTTTCCAGTGCCTTTTACGACAGTAAAATGTATTATTTTAAATTTATAATTGAAAATCGTGTCAATAATAAGAGTACATTTGTTGATTTTGATCCACACTTGTGCCTCATTCATGGCACATCTTATAGAAAACACTAAAACTCAATTTTATAACTTTTAAAATACTTTTATTTTGTAGATTGGTGTTATCGAACCTTTTTCATGTATTCGAAACTTGACTGAAAGCTTTAAGCTAAAATCATCCTCTGTTTTATTGTTTAGAGGAAGGTTTATCTGGAGGCACTCTTTCCTTTTTATTTCCAAGTTTTATGAGCATACGGCTATGAGCCTCAAACTGTAATAGGAGAAAATATAAAAATTCCTTAGGATGCATTGCACATCTTGAAAGAGTCTTCAATTCTTTTATGAATGATTATTCCTTTTTTACTTTTGTATTTGTGAAAGGAACTGACCTATAACAGGAGATTACATCCAAGCAACGTGACCTGTCTCGAGAGAAAAGAGGTCATTCCTTATTCCTGCTCTTTGTCCTCTTTTCTTTACTATTCCTCGCCCTTCTGCACAGCAACCCTTCCCTAGAGGCACACTCCGAAGTCATTTAAGCCTCAACGCACGATGCGCAGCTTCTCGCCTGTTTCGCCTCTGACACACAGCGAGGAATTCAGGTAGAGAGCAAGAGAGAACAAACATTCGGAAAGAGAGAGAAAGAGAAGTGAGAACAGACACATGCGACACGGATACGCTTCGAATGAATAATTAATTGGAACTGCCGCAGAAGAAAGAGAAGAGGGAAGGATATTAAAGGAATGGAAAAGGCACGTAAGATACGAAAGTTTGCGAGGATATGATATACGACTTTCGTGGCCTGACTATCGTGGATTGTGATATTGATATATCATGTATGTGGATCGTCATACGTAAATATGGAATCTAAATTCATCAACATTGGTAGATGAAACGGGTATGTCAGTCATCGTATATTGTTTTGCGTATAGGCCAACTATTACGTCTTCCTGTACTTCGCTAAATGCAACCCGCATTACTTCCGTGTCATGCAATATCAAATAGTAGTATTTATAGTTGAAGACAATAGGGATAATACACCTTCAAATATGCTGATCACGAAATGATGTGTGAAAGTTGGATAATACAATAAATAACAAGTTTTAAAGTATTTTGTATATGAAGAAGTCTCACAATCTCCTCTGCGGAAAATACTGTATATGTAAGTAATTGAGACATATCTTCATTGTTTTTTGTGACGAGGTAGAAATGAAAAAGAAGAAGAATGTACGGAAATCAGGGAGTCATTGAGGAGGAGTGCACGAACTTGGTTAAAGAGAAAAATTTTCTTCGTGCAGAAGGAAATGAGAAATTGAAAATACTGAGACGTAATATCATTTGAATCTTTCAGTTTGATGTTACAAGGAATGTCACCTAACTTTATCTTGAAGCATTTTCTTTTGCCGTATTACAGAGAAATAAAGGAACTTTGAAGACGAGATAAAAGAGGAGAAAAAGTAGAAATAATGATAAAAGCTTCTCTGAGACGAAATGTTAATAAAATTAAGACTTTCATTCATCTGATTTCCCTTGAATTTAATGAATGGAGAAAGTTTGTTCGCCCAAGAGTTAGAATCTCTCTCAAACGTAAAACACAGTATTTGGAACGCAATTCTAAATTAATTGAAATGAAATGAATAAAACGTCATTCACAATAGGGGAATAATGTGCTTCTTAATATTGTACTTTTTTAAACACTTCCTGAAGTTTGCTTAAGTGAGTAAACAAGGATATGACACGATATTCAAGACACAATCGAAAGGGAATATCAAAAGTGGCAATGCGGAAATAAATATAAATTCACGATTGATTTCTGCGTTCTGCGTGAATAGCTACACATAGATAATACGATAAACATGTGGTGTATTCATCTTTTGAATTTATTTGTGGTCTTTGTATGCAAACTAACGACGTCTGCTTTCTCCATTCATTCTAATAGGTCATTGTTTTTATCATTAAATGTGTGGTTTGAACATGACGTTTCGACAACATTTTGGCATGTTCGCGATAGAAAAACTCGTGTTAATTAAGACAAATTGAATTTATTCATTAATTAATGAAAATTTGTATAAATTATGTGTGAAAATCCTGTAGAGGACCCATTTACAATGTTTAAAAAAAATATTTTTACAGAAATGATTTATATTTATAGGTACTGAGACAGCAATACAAAGTAAACGTCCTTCTAAACATTACAAAAATTAACGAGAATTTTTGAAACGTTTTGTATTCTTCTGATTTCCGTTTCAAGAAAATAAGTCGCCATCGTATCAATATGAATATTTGTACAAACTGTAAATAGTGTGAAAGAAATCGTTAGATGTATGAAAGTTTATTTAGTTTACAAATGTGTTGCATTTCATAGATCACTATGAAACTTGGTAAAAATATCTGGTATTGTTCAGAAGAACCAGTAAGATGTTAATCTTATCCGTCATTCTGAAAACCCCGTCATTCTGCTGTCAAACTAAATTCATGCTCGCAAACGTCTCTAAGTTTGGGTAGATAGGGGGCTGCTTTTGTGACATATATGGATTTTTCAATTTCAGGTGTACCAAAAATACTCTAAAAACGGATTTTTATTCCATTTATTCCGTCAAGATTCGAAATTAGTGTCGCATTATTTAAAATATCCCTTATGTGTATTATATCATTATATGATGGACAGTTCCGCGTTATGTGCTTCGCATTTTCATAATCTCTTCTGCACTTGCACTTTGCGTCATGCACTCTCATTATTCGCGTAGGATAATTCTAAAAATTACGATTTCTAGTACAGCTTTAGTTGACTTGAATCACTTCTTTGTTTTCTCGTTGTGCAACGCTTGTAGAAAGTCATACTTTCTCCGTGAGTCCATTCTCCTCCTGCACGTGTGCCACGTGACATCGCCTCACGTGCCACTCTCCACCGACCTACCGCGACATCCGGAAGTGCCGTCTGTGACGGGCAATACGCGTCGAGCGCTGTAGCCTTGCCGCGCAACATGGCGCCGCGCCGCGTTGCGGCCCTGACCTCGACTATTCTGGGCTCTGCCCGGGCCCGTCGACGCCTCTTGCCCAGTACTCCCGCGCGCGCACCCATAACGACCTGCGTTTGGTAAGGGGTAACTCTTCGACGAGATCTGGACGGTCAGTGGTCCACTTCCTTACTCCCTACGCTGACTCTTAGCCCCTTCACATATGACTCTTACGGCGCCAAGGTTGAGAACGGAATTGGACATTTAGAGGAGGGTTTGGGATATCTTTGGAACTTGCCAGTCAATGTGTTGACCAGAGTATAGTTCGGTTTTAAACCATACTTAACTTCATAAAACCTGCTTTTGAAGTGTCATATTATGAAACAAGAGAGAAACGAAATCATAATGCTACATCATTTTTCTTTTTATTTATGAGATATTACCGAACTAGTTTTGTAAGAGACAAGTCTACAACGTTTTAAAAACACCTTTATTCCTTGGTGATTGAATACAATTATGGTCATTGCATTAATGCGTTCCTCTCTTATATTTCTTCTCATCTCTCCAAACGTGCATTAGGATACGAGACAAATGATGAGTTCGGATTACAATCTATTCGGATTTTGCTCTATTTTGAGTCATCCTATTTTGACATTGATTTGTTGGAAGATGTCCATAAAGCGCTCCTATCTTCCCGTTTTATCCGTTTACCGTTATACACGAAACAGGCCTTGAGCAGATTCTTTATTTGGCATTGAAGGAAACAAGACAGGTCAAATGTAGACGACATTACTTATCGTAGTACAAATAGAGACTACATGTAGATTTGACGAAAGAAATGACTTCACGTTTGAGATTCCTATTACTATTTAAGTACCTATTAAGTTACTAACATGGCAAGTTACAGGACCGTTACGTAATTAGATAGATCTTACCAGACACACACCTTACTACAGAGGTATGTTACTAGAGAGGTATGTTTCTAAGACGATACGTTACTTGATATCATTAGACCGGTGTGATACTAGACAGGAATTTTAGTATTACAGCAAGTTACTAGACACTCTTGTTACTAGACCGGTAGATTAGCTTACTGACAAGTACAAGTTCCTTATTTAACAATAATTAACTAGACAGGAGAGTTTCTACTCGGGTAATATGAATGGGGTTGAACTAGATTGTGGTCACCGGGACTTACTTGACTAATGTTTTCTGTCCATATTTTGTTGAAGGTTTTCGGCCACTTAATCGCCCCAGGTTTTTAACAATTTGGTTCAATATTTTGCTGGGTCTTATCTCCTTTTTCCCATTCACTTTTTTTCCTATGAAAAGATATCTCTAGCTTTTCGAATTAAGTACCTGAATGTGTAGGAAATCATTCCTAGACGCGTACACACACCAATCTCTTTTTACGTGTATGATTCAAAATATTTAACAATCTGCTGGCTGTTATGTCAACATATGCGAGTTCCGGCTGAGGAACCTTCTGTCCAATCTTTCATTTACACAGATCCGATTTGATGCAAATTCTCATTGCTTTGAGCCTATGCATTGAAATGACAATAACTTGTATATTGCAACATGCTGTACCTTTCATGAAACGTTTGAGTTTGTTTAGTGTGGCTTTCATAATGCACCAATTTTAATTGCCAGCACTGTAGATTTTTTAAACATTCACTTATTGCTTTCACTACATCAACTACTAAGTATCTTATAAAATTCGTTTTTTTTTGTTTAGACATAAAAATTCTTTTTCATAGTTTAATTCGAAATTGTAGCGTAATATTCAGTTTTAACTTCCTAAAACGAAAAAAAATTAAAGGGGTAAGGAGCTTTCTTGATTATTTTCTAATGCTGTTCATCAATCGTATCTTAATGTTTCATATACTTTGATTTCAGGGAGTTTGCGAATATGCCTTGTCATACGCTTTAATTGCGTTGATAACGAGAAAAAAATACCTGTCTTTTATTCTTGAAGTATTATCTTTTAATATAAGCCCTTTCTAATCCTTGCGTTTCATTGTTTTCCCTCGTACATGACCACCATTCGATTCCTCGAATTATAATATTTTATCCTCACTCCCGCTCACACTTCTCATAATCCTCATAATCCTGGTAGGTGTTGCTCCTTTTTTCTCGAATCACTAACGTTCATATTAGAGTTGATTGGACCCGATATCCAGAAATGCGTACTCTTTCAAAAATCTGTTTTTCCAATTCTCTATTCTCTGCTCTTCTAAAGAAGAAGGCTGTAAATTGAAACTTTTTCAATTATGAGTTATTGATGGTTTTATGTTTTATAAATCAAGGAACCAGAAAACCTTGCTAAAAAGGCGTATTTACAGTCGTTATTGAGAAATGATGGATGTCATTGTCAGTATGTTCATGATACTTTGTACGTATCGTTCATCTCTCTTCTCTTTATGCGTGCGGTCTCCTTCGTTTCGACTTTCACCATATGGGTCTTGTCACCCGCGGTGTCAGTGTGATGTCGCGCCGCGGGAACCGTGCGTTCGATAGAGCTAATGAATAATAGTGGTCTTGTGGCTCTGGGGGTGAAGGGTGAGGACTGAGGTTCGGGGGGTGGGAGTTCACAAGAGCTGCCTGCACACACACGCCTTGTTGACCGACGACGTCCCTTGGGCGTCCCTGGTCAATCAACGTATCCTGGCCCAGAACATCGTGATTGCCGGTCACACGTTGATGGCGGACACGACATGGCTTCCGATGTTCATCGAGAATACGCGATTGACGTCGAATGGACGTTGTCTCAGAGAGTGATGGAATGAAACGGCGGGGATTTGATTTGCATCTCCGTACCGATTTTTCACTTGGAAAACTCCACATCTGGTAATTAGAAATCCTCATATCTTCGTGAAAAGTGTTATACGGACTTCTGTCCTGTTATCCCTCTGTGTTAAAGTCGTCTTCTCAACTTTTTCCATCCTTATATTGGTTAATGTTATCACTATGTCTTAATTAGACGTTGCATTGTTTTGACACACAACGTCCAAACATTGCATTGTTTTGAC
The DNA here is from genome assembly GCA_002313205.1 of Laupala kohalensis. NCBI lineage: Eukaryota > Metazoa > Arthropoda > Insecta > Orthoptera > Trigonidiidae > Laupala > Laupala kohalensis. The sequence continues at coordinate 51,063 of NNCF01128621.1, forward strand.
ACGTTTCCGTCAATACAACGTTCTCACTACAGTCCTCTCGGTGAAAGAATAGTAACGAGATGTAGCAAAAGAAGCGCTGTGCTTTCATGTGACTGTTGTGAGTGTTGGCTGAGTGAAGCTCTACTCATTCCAGACAATTTGCCGTGGCACCCTGACTGAGGATGATAGATCCGATGAAACAGCTAACTGCACGCAGCCTCCTGGTAGTCAAAGGTCGAGATTTATGTCCTTCACAGTTTGCATATCAATTTCTACCTGTTCAATGAATATGTTGATGTAAGCCTAAGCATCGAAAAGTAGACTCACTAAGATTCTGTTTACAAGTAAAACATCCACGAGTCTGCAAGATGAAGGGACAAGAGTAAGACGAAAAGTGTACAATCTTGCAATACTCACATTGGCTCCTCGACTTCCGCATGATCTTTAGTTTGTTCTTTGTCCCTCATGACTGTTTTCCGTCACTGTCATCTTTAAATCGTAAAATCCAATTAAGTGTCGAATGAATTAAAATATTTGTGTTTGGTAAAATAAATTTTTAAGGAACATAGTGTTTACGAACACTTATCTCAGAAAACCAAATTACTGTATTTAATTGCGTTTAGGTATCATATGCGAGAGAATGACAAACTTGATCGACTAGTCTACTCGAGAGCACATTGATGTTTTACTACTAAACGTTGGAAGCGAAATTTCTCAGGGATGGAAAAAGAGATCGATTCCTGGATAGCTCACTAACGTTATACGTATAAGTTACTTAAAATTTTATTTAATGAAAGTAATTGATAAATTTACATATTATTATCTCGTTGTTTTAAAATATAGTTGCTAACGAAATAAAAAGGACAAATTGCAAATTACTGTCTACACAAAGTTTCGTCTTCATTGACATTCGCCGTGTTTACTTACATAATTTTGTTTCCTTATAACATATGAATAAATTTGTATTATGCAATCCAGAAAAAAATTAAAAATTTAAGCAACTAATTAGCCATAAACAAGGTTATCGTAATATTGGTAAATAAGTACCCAAAGATATCTCCGTATCCACATGTAAGTTTAAATTCCTCATTTTGGTTTTTGTATGTATCATTTTGAACAAGTAGGGTTTATGATAATTACTTTCCCTTTCTAATATCCTTAGATTTTCTCAGTCTATCAAATGGCCCTCGTCTAAGCAGTAATTTGTTATAAAATTGGATTCTGCTGCATTGAAGTTTAGGATGTTCACAAATTCTCATTTTCAGTCCTTGTTTTGTGTGTCCTATGTAATTAGCTTTGCAATTTCTGTCAAGTATTTTGTAATTTCAGTACTTTTAAGTCTGAAAACTACTTTTATGTCTTCCATAGAATCTTTCCAAGATTGTTCAATAGTTATTAACTTATTCCTATGTTGGTATGTCGATACTACTTCCCCCAGGGGACTTACATCTAGTAAGTAGGTGTTTGGCAAACACGGGGTCCCGAGCTGAGTCTGGCATTACTTCCACTTACTTGTGCGAAACTCCTTTCTTTCTCTTTCCTGACTTTCCTTGGTCACCTCTTGTTCTTTCCGATCCCGACGTTAGTAGAACTAAGGTATCTTTCATTTTCCTCGTTGTAATGTTGTGGATTTGTTTGTTTTGAGATATGTTTTCATATATTGTAATTCAGGAGTTTTTAGGGGGTATGGTTGAGTCATTCAGCGGGTCCCACACACGGGGAGAGTCATGTTGGCTCTTCTTAGTACGTAATGCATTTTCCCTAACTTTACAGAATTTTAGGACTCTAATGACCTCGATGTCGACGAGCCGTAAATTCCCACAAAAATGTCGATTCCATTTTACATTACTCGATGTTAGGATTCCTTGCAGTAATAGAATGACGAATAAGTTGTTCGTAAAATTGTTGAAATTGCCTTATCCGGTTCGTGTTGCTTTTGTATTCCGCAAATTTTTCCATATTGGTGAAGTAAAAGGTGTAATAATTCGCCCAAATTATTTAGGTGTAGAAGAAACGGATTATCACTTGAATATTTGTGGTTGCTCCTTCTGATATTAAGAAGAATATTAATTTCTTATATATAAAAACTTATTCGACTTGTACAAACTTGTAAAAATAGAGTTCAGTTATAATAAATGACTTTCATACAAGTTGTACTTCGTTTTGTACATATTTTGCGGATTGTTTCCTGTTTTATGTTCCTTTCCATTTTGTTGAAATATTTTATATTTCTGTCTCATTCCACTGGATTTGACCTCTGTCTCTTGATCCATTTATCTCACATATTATTGACAGGCTGGAAAGCGTGAAGTCCTGTGGCTGACAAATGATAAACGTGTACGGTGATAGGACATGACTATGAGACAGAAGAGGGCGTCCTGTGTGGAGTAGTGGGATGAGTGGCAGCTCGTTCCTCTCATGAGATGTAAGACTAATCTTTTGTTGAAACGTACGTTAAGAGGAGGCAAGCCAATGAAGCATAAAGGCTATAATTAAATGAATATTTTATTCTCCCTTCTTTTTCTGATGATAAATTTATGTATTCGGCAGTGTATGTTTTTTTCTAATGTACAGAAAAAAGACAATTCAAACACTGAAAAGGATTTCAGTTTTATCGTACTCAAGTGGAGTCTTTTTTCTTTTTTTCAAAGGAAATGGTTTACACAGAAAACCCGATTCTTCTCAACTTATTAGAACACTCCTTTCTTAAAAAAAAAGAGAATTAGTAAAAGTTTAGTGAAAATACTCGGATATGTGATAGTAACAAGTATTGTATTTATGAACGTTATGCATTCAATACATAGTTTTTTTACTCTTGTTCAAGTCATTTATTATTTTACGAGGAAACTATTTAGTCCTCTTAAGTAAGATTTTAAATACATTGATCGCTGAAGTTTGCGATTTTGTAAAATTGTTGATAAACTTAAAGTGATAAAGCATTAAGAAATACGTTAAAATAGGTACATTAAAACCATAAATATGATATGTCTTTTTAGTCATTCTTCAAAACGTGAATACTTAAGACTGCAAAAAGTAAATTCTTCATACACATTTACAAAAGAAATATTTTCCAGTGAAATAAAAACAATTGGGATGAGGCAAATTAAAAAAAGTATTTTCTGATTGAAACATTAATTTGTTTCACAGGTTACAATTTAATCTCGCTAAAAATACTGCGATCATTGATAAACTCGAATATATTTTAAAATTAATTCATAATATAAGATAATTGACAATTACATATTGCAAATCATTTATATCCAGGTTTTTAAGTATGAATTTTTTCACAACTCTGAAATAAAACCGGCAGGACGAAACTTGCAGTAAGTTCTTTGTATAAGCAATAGAAGAAAAATTAACTTCATGGAAGGGGAACAACTGTAGGAGAAAATTTGGAGTGAACTAAAATACTATTTGAAAAAGAAAAACTAAACAGAAGAGAGTTTGAAATTTCCCTGCTTGGATTTACTACGTTGAAATTCTGCAGCTTGACTTCACTACGTTAACAAAACACGCAACATAAAAAATCAGAATAATTGACTTATTTTTAGTTTATGGAGAGCGTTTAACGATTATTCAAATAAGTAGATAGTGTACGAGTACTTAAAGATTAGAGGGTCGATGGAAAATATTGGTGCTGTCCCGAAAATTACAAGGAGAAATGAGGAATATTTTTAATTAGACAAGACCCTCTGCCTAAATGTTGCTTAATTTGTGATGCATAGGAAGTTTTCTCTAAAACATTATTTCGAATATATTCAGTGACAAGAAAAACAATACTCATTTAAAAAAATTCTGATTGCAGCTTTTAAAATAAATTAATCCGATAATATCAAGTAGTAATTAAATATGGCTCTTTTTGATACACGAACATTTTACGATTGCATATAAAATATATCAAAAGGTGCAATTGTTACTATTCATTTTAATTATTTATAGTACCATCCCTGATTTGGTTGTTATTTAGAAAAAATGTAACTACAATTATAATTCTTATTAATTTACTCAAATTATGGAATGTAACTTTCTCACCAAGTACTTCCTGTTGAAATTTAAATGTCTGTATCAAATGTCTAAATAACATTAATTTTAATGAAATTTAATATTTCTAGGAAGCTATTAAAAGTAATTCTCACACATATAAAGAAGTTGGCTCATTAGCAGAATGCACGTATTACACTGAAATGGAACTTTGAGACCAACTGCAGAAATGCATTCTCCACGTACTTGTGGCTAACCCTTATCATGAATTCTGATTAACTATGCAAATGTATGCAATTTGATCTCACCGCAAACAGTGAGTAATGGTTCATATCTTTGTGCCCTATTCTCTTGAGCCATATTTATTTTGCTTCTATTTTTGTTTGCGGGTAGATGCATTCTCCATGGAAATCAGACATAAATGGTTAATTCTAAACTTAATTGTCAATACTGTCTCCCAAATCAGTATTGCATTATCATGGTGTTAACTTACTCATTACACATCTGTCATTAACTGTATTTTATTGTCCATGTTTAAAACCAGGGTTAGGATTTTAGATGCAAATTTCATACGAAAAAAAAGGAAGGGAATGGGTGCTAAAATAAGGTAAAAAAAGGCAGAAAGGTACTCAACAAAGTCAACAATGTCACTAATATTCTGATATATTAAGTAAAAATTTAGTGTATCAAATCATCACTCATTAGAGAAAGGAAAAATAGGAAGGAAATATATTCCATTATTTTTCATTTTCGTGACCTCGTTCTTTCAATCGTTTATTAGCTGCAGTCAGGCTCTCGCGTTTACTAAAAATGAATTGGCTTATAATTCGCATGTTCTCTGCAAGTTGAGGAGACAGTAATAAAAAATAACTAAATATTTTTATTGATTCAAACCCTTGTACAAATGAAATGGAACTCGCTAGTCTTATTCTTATGAACGATAAAATGCGTTCTAGAAAACGAATAAGCTACATTAAAAGAAAAAAAATTATGGACGTGGATTTGAGAGAAAGGAATAAAACTCCTCAGAAAGAAAAAAATACTAAAAATGCTTCCTTTCTCACCTAGAGAAAAATTTATCACTGGTTTGTTTCCGATGAGCTTTAATTTGCCTCAAAGGCGAGCACCTAAAAATCCTATCCTTGCTTATAACAGAACAGTAACATCTTAATTTTGTTATTTTCTTTCTCTTTGTATATACTGTGCTGATTCTAAATGATCATATTTTAGATCATATTCCTAGCCATAAGGGAAACGACCGTTTGCTACAATCTGTTCAGTAGTTCTTGAAGTAAATAAATTCAAAGATTTTGTAAAAGTCCGCGGGAAAACATGAACCGTACTGCTAGGCATAATATGAAGGAATATTGTGATCATTCTATGCGTGCTTGTGAACAAATAGCTGCAGATACGGATAGGTAACACTTTAAGATTCAGTTTTGAGCCAGTCTTTTATATTTATCTGTTTTTACTTTTACATTACTCTAGTATCCTATTATTCTTATGAACATTGTTTTTCAAAACGGTTTAGCAGTATTATGACGATATCCTTGGGTGGATGAAACGAAGGCCCTCGACATCTGAGAAGAAGCCATAGCTGGTCTTCTTTACATTGAAAGCTTATAATTTTTTGCTTCATATTGCTTCTGAAACTAATCTAAATGGAAACATATTATAGGGAAAGATTGACTCGCATTATTTTAATCCTTATCAATCTCATTAAAAGCAGTTGACGGATATTCTTTTTAAAATTGACTAAAACTTCATATTATAAAATTTTAAAAATTCATATAGATTTTCTTAATTAAACAATATAACTAAATTAACAAATCTTCAATATAATTTAAACGTATAAATATTGTAGTATTATATGCTTGTTATATAGTGTTATACGAGTATGTAGAGTATTTTGATTATAATATAACAATGATAGACGTAAATAGCACGCCTGAGTGTACACAGTTACCTTATGTAAAATGTAGTAATATGGAAATACAGCTTACAGTTAAATTTGAAGGTGGCAGCAACACAAATTTGCATGACAGGCAAAGCATACCGGAAAATTCAAATTATTGTCTATTAAACACATCTGTATAAAGCAGATAACAAAAATTATATTTGAAAGGAAGATTGCATTTTAGGTTCCCCAGTCGGATCTCTCATATGAACGATGGATTTTGTCAGATCGTAAAAGTAATCTATCGTTCCACGTTGTTGCTCGGTGAACAAGGGACCAGCGTGCTGACCAGGGATCATTTCGCAACGACACATACTTTCGAACACTAGGTTCTTTTTAAAGTTAAATTTGCACATTCAGCTTTTCAAAAATACGTCCGACACATCTAGTTTCTTGGCAGTATAGTTACTTATTGCATTATAACTTGCCAGTTAACATTGTCTAATTATTTTGCCAGTCTTGCGAGTTACCAGTCTTGCGAGTTACCAGTCTTGCGAGTTACCAGTCTTGCGAGTTACCAGTCTTGCGAGTTACCAGTCTTGCGAGTTACCAGTCTTGCGAGTTACCAGTCTTGCGAGTTACCAGTCTTGCGAGTTACCAGTCTTGCGAGTTACCAGTCTTGCGAGTTACCAGTCTTGCGAGTTACCAGTCTTGCGAGTTACCAGTCTTGCGAGTTACCAGTCTTGCGAGTTACCAGTCTTGCGAGTTACCCATTTAGTTACTTTCGATTTGGTTACTCACCGGTCTAGTAACTTGTCGGACTAGTAACTTGTCGGACTAGTAACTTGTCGGACTAGTAACTTGTCGGACTAGTTACTTGTCGGACTAGTTACTTGTCGGACTAGTTACTTGTCGGACTAGTTACTTGCGTAACTATAAGCCGGTATAGTTTTCTATAGTAGTTGGTTGTCATTCTATTTTTTCCGTCTGGTTGGTTGCCAGTCTAGAGTATTGCATCTACGCGTTGAGACGAAATAAATTGTATGTTAGAGAAATGAGAAACCATGAAATATAATGTATGTGGACATATGTATACATACATATAAAACGATGGAATAAAATAACCTATGATTCCGTTATTATTTTACTCCAACATGCCTTACTCGTCATGTTATATTTGATGTATAGAGCAACATAATGATAATTTGTATGTTAAATCATCTGTAGTCATTTAAATGGAATGTCTGTAACAAAAAGTAGTTGCTAAATTATTTTTACGTTTGAAATAATTTCAAACTCGCAATCTTTTATCTTTCGATAATTCGTTGTACCTCTTATGACATTGTAAAATCAAACAACAATCGCGAAAAACCCTTTGATTTCCATTTGCGACAGATGGATGCAATAAAAATGGTTGTAGGTTTCATCTATATGTTTTCACAAAATTTATGGATATGAGCGAGTTTGTTGCTCGGTACAGACCCACTTGAAATAACTCCAATACAGGAAGTTTCCAGTCGAAAATTTTTCTCCCTCATCTGAAAAAAGAATCGCGGAGTAATAAGCTTAGACTTGAGCTGATATTAGATTGTGTATTATTCTGAAACTTCCTTCTTAATTAAAACAACAGTGTGTAACATATTTATACCAAACATATTCACTAAAAAATCTGAATTGTGTATAATGTTTAAAAGCTTTCATGAAAGGGTGAAGAATTCCAAAAATATGTTTTAAGTTAAAAAGAAATTAAGTAAGTAACTTAAGATTTCCATGGTGAGATTTTTTTTGCCATCGTTTCTTTTACTGTACCCTAGGCAAAGGTTTGTGAGCTGAATTATCCCGCTTGCGGCTGGAAGTTGGATATTACGGAGATGACGCCCGCTGTTTGTTCGCTCTGTGAATAGGCAGCGGGAGTCATCTCGGCGATCTCTAAACTTTGGTCACGAGTGGGTAGACACAACTTAGTTTTGCCTGGGATATAGTTGTTATTTCGATGTGATGAAACGAAGCCTATTACGACAGAGTTCTAACGTTTTCCATTGTGCGTGTGTGCAGCCATGAGGTAGAGGAGCTGACCGTTTGAAGCTGCGCGGGCAGCGGCGGCGCTGGCGTTGGGTGCCGGGAAGGCGCCATGCGCGGCAGCCACGGCCGCTCGGGCAGCGGCGGCAGCGGAGGCAGCGGTGACCTCGCCACCATCTTCAACCCGCGCGCCGGTGGAGGGGTCAACCGCTGTGTTGGGGTCGCGCCCGGTGGTCGAGCACCCGTCGGGGCGCCCAGCCTCGTCGTCACCGCGGAGGATGGGCCTCCACGCCCACCTAATGTGCCCAATGGGCCCTTCGTGCCCACGAGCGCGGCCGGCGGCGGCGGTGGGGCGTCTGGAGGCGGATGTGGACCGGTGGGAGGTGGCGTCGTCAGCGGAGGCGTGGCGGCGTTGCAGCACAGTGATTCGGGTGAGTGACACATTGTTATTTCATGTAGTTCAAATGCAGAGAAGCGCTCACAGATCTAGAAGGATAATTGATAACGTGAATCCACTACAAAAGTTAGATGCATTTCAGCGTAAGGATTGGATGTGAGAGATATTTAAGGAAAGTGTTGGAATCTTTTTTGTCTTTTCTTCCATTCCTGTAACTTATTATAATTTGATAGAAAGAGCATTGATGCTCTAAAAACATGACCATCTTTACAATCAGCACAAGGAGAAATAAAGTTTATATACTTCCTGTTTGTTATAATTACTTCAAATGCTTCAACGGTATATTATTAGTTACTCTCACTTCACTACTTTTTGTATCTTAAAATGCAGTTATAATGCAGAATTGTGCGTACGACGCTAAAGGAATTTACTATTTTTGAAACTGTGTGACATTTTTTTCGATTTTTTAAATATTTTTCCTTTAGAAAGATGAACTTAGGACTATTCTGGATGAGGTAACATATTCACAAAGAAACAATTATTCTTTCACTTGTATACAGTATCAATATTAAGTAGTTACACTAATCACTGGAGAAAATTTTCTTCTTCTTGCGAATAAATAGTATTGAATGAATTTAACTCATATTTGTTAAATAAAATTTTGAACCAATATCATATTCTAATATAATACGAAATTTTGTGTGATTGTATAAGATTGTATACCGAATATTATCCAATATCACATTCCTCGAAGCATATGGTCTTTATATAATCAAAGTTAGTGGAGTGAGGAGGTATGGCAGAAAGCGCACAACAGAGATGCTCTGACAGAGCCTTGGAGGAGCGCAGTCAGATCGCTGGAGGGCTCCATTCACCAGCCAATGGTGCTTGAAATTCTCTCTACCATCTCTCCCATTCCGCTTTAGGCTGCACGTCTCACTTCACTTCGACACAGCTCCCCGTTACAACACAACTTCTCTCTCCCTCCCTCCCTCTCCACCTCCCC
>NNCF01128621.1:61431-89077 GCA_002313205.1 Laupala kohalensis
AGGAGGAGGAGAGAGGCGTTGCAAACTTAACTAATCCAAAACTGCTCAGAGTGTGGGACTTAGAAAAATAAATGGGCCCTTTTTTCTTTTCAGTAGTGTACCTTGTGTCTACACTTGAACTTGTTAATTCTCCCTTCGCCGAGTAAATATAATAATAAACTCACAAAACGCAGTAATCGTTGACTTTGGTACCTCTTACTCATAACCTTAAAAAGATTGAGTATATGCTAGAATAAATTGTGGAAGGAAGTAAATATTAGAAACTTCTGCTTGCATTTAATAATACTTTTCTATAGCAATACATGCATAATGGGGTACGATATAATAAAACAACATGCGACATCTTTAATTTATAAATATAATGTAATTAGAATATTCATTAATATAATGATTAATCATGTTACGTCGAATGAAAATGGGAGACGGGACCGGGATTCGAACCCGGGACCTATGCTTTACGCGCTCATGCGCCTACCGACTGCGCCATCCCGTTCGCCTCTCGGGCCCGTCTACCATTCTCATTCAACGTCCCGGGTTCGAATCCCGGTCCCGTCTCCCATTTTCATTCGACGTAACATGATTAATCTGTTACCTGGCGGTGAGGTTCACCGTAATCTAAGAGATTTCTANGTAACATGATTAATCTGTTACCTGGCGGTGAGGTTCACCGCAATCTAAGAGATTTCTATATTAATATAATGGTCAAGTTCATTTACGCTTATGTACCTACATGATACAAAAAAAGGGAGGAAATGAGTAGATGTATTTGAACTCAAAATTATTCTTTACAATAATAATTATAAACCAAATTAGAATTTCTTTTAAAAGTAAAACGAAACATTTAATATGAACTTAGCTATCACTATGAAGTGAGAGCGTGCTGTAAATTTTGTGATCTAAATCTGATGATCAACCTGTTATAATTATGCTAAAATATTATACATGACTGTTTGACCTTACGATCTCATACAACCCGGATTTAAGCATTAAATCTTTGATGACATGTAAATTACTTTCGAGTAAATTAACATTCATGCGAAATTTGAACAGATCACTTGAGAATTTTAATATGGAATTATTATTACATGCTAATAAAATAACAGCAAGAGCTTATAAACCACGTATTTCTCAGCTAAACTACTAAATATATTTAGATATGGGTCATTCAATGTCAAGTGGTCTAGATCTCCCCACTCGACCATCTTCAATTTTGCTGAAATTTTGTGTAGTTGTAAATATGTGTTTTAAAGGACGTTTTGTGAAGTTTTAGCTCCTGATCTGAAATATTAGAGGCAGCACAGCCTTCTCTATGGACGTCCTACTGACAACGTCTCTTCGACTGCGAAGATTAGCTATGATGCTGAAATTTTACATAATAAATCAACTTTTTCTAGTGAACGTGAAACAATTAGAATTAATGCACATAAAACAACATGCAGTCCACAATTTAACTTCAAAGTGGCTCCGAAATCACTTTGCGCGATGTTTGTGCCATATTTTGACAACATATAACTATAGAACTATAATCACTAGTAACTTGTTCTTTTACCTCAAGACTAATCAGCCTTAAGACATTGCACTGCTAAAGTATCAGATAAATAGCTTGCATATTTGAGAAAATATTTGACCACAAACTTGATGTAAAACAACAGAAAGCTAAATATGAACTATTTGTAAAGTCAATTATCTCAAAAAGGGAATTATTTAATTTAGTTAATTTTATATCAATTGAAAGAGCAGATTTTTCTTGCCAAGGTTCCCAAGCCTGAGAGTAGGTGTCTTCTGTTGGTTCCCAAACCATAGCCATAACACTACATTCAATTAGAGTAATTTGTTCATTGCATCCAAATCCTAATCCAAATATCCAGCCAGGACAATATGTAGTCTGCATTTACGATGAAAATTGGTGGATTGGAAACATTTCCGAAGTTTCCATTGAAGATTGTGATGCTTTGATAAATTTTATGCATCCTCTTGGTGTTGCTACTTCTTTCCACTGGCTCCTGAGAAGTGACAGCTGTTGGGTTTCTGAACAGCAAATCATTGGCATCCTTCCAGCATCAACTGCAACGGGACGACAATACAGGTATCCTGAGTCAGTCATATTAGTACAAAATGGCTTGCCTAGGGAACCAACAATTGAATTAGGATTTGGATGCAATGAAAACAATTTACTCTAATTACATGTAGTGTTAAGGCTTTAGCTTGGGAACCAACAGAAGATACCTACCCTCAGGCCTGGAAACCTTGGCAAGAAACCCATTCAACATAAGGCTTGGGATCCTTGGAAAGATACCCACAACCAGGCTTCGGAACCTGTACTAAAGAGACCGCCCGTGGCTGGCCTTGCTCGGCTATCAGGCTTGACCCCCAGGCGATGGGGTAACCAATTCCTGATAGAATTGACGAGCTCATAATCTTCAACAGGATTATTATTGCAATTCTTATTAAGAACTGGTAGTGGCAGAGCCACCATGGAACAACGCAAGGATTATGTATATGAAATTAATTTCCATCGCACGGAATAAAAAGTGGATGTTCAGAGCATTTCTACTGCAATAACTAAAAAAATACGAAAACAAAACAAGATGATTTTGGTAGATTTATTATGTAAAATTTCATAATCATAGCTGATCTGGATGAGCTACGAGAGAGCGTGAAACTTTGCATAATCTTCGCATGCGAAGAGACATTGTCAGTAGAATCTCCATAGAGAAGGCTGTGCTACCTCTAATATTTCAGATCAGGAGCTAAAACTTCACATAACGTTCTTTAAAACATATTTACAGCTACACAAAATTTCAGAAAAATTGAAGATGGTCGAGTGGGGATAATTTTCAAAATTAGGCCACTTGACATGAAATGACCCATATGTATTATAAATAAATCTAAATATATATCATAAAGTTTTAAAATTCTGTCACATATTTGAAATTAAAGACACTTCAAATGGTTCTTTCAGGATAATTTTGAAAATAGATGTTATTTGACCCTATTTGTGGGGCGATCGTTCTTTTTTGGGAGTGGGGGGGATTTCTATACCCAGGAAATATCTCAACATTGCAATGCCCACAGCACTGCAGGAAAAACTTGCAAATATAAAAATAGGTAAATCGTGTCTAGTTTATTCGTGACTGCAGATGTACTATATCAGAAATGCAAAGCATTAGAAGAGCTAAATATATGCATATCCATAAAATTCTTCTGGTGCTTCTGAAGAAATCTCAATATTCTTTTTCGTTGTTCCGTGACATGAGTAGCGCAAAAACAGTTTAATTGTGCTGCTTCCAATTGTATATTACACATTACCATATTAGATCACCTTCCCACTAACAATAGAAATATCGCGAAAATATAAATACCATGGCACAAAAGGCATCTTACATTCAAAAAACGTCCTACAAATGCTACACTTAAAACATCTTTAAAGAAAAAAATACATAACCCGTAAACAGGGCAACGAATCAGTTTCATCATTTTTGCGGCTATCACAAATGCTATTCTACATTTACTTTGAATTATAAAAGAAACGAATAGTTTTATTTATTTTGTGAGTGTCCGTCTTAGAACAAATGTCATTAAAATGGTTGATAGATACATAAAAACTAGTTGAACTCGAGCGAATAACTCGTACAATAGTTCAAGAAATAAACTTTCAAGAGAGTTTAAATGTCAAATAAAACCAAATTTCTAGTAAACGCTTATCTAACTTTGGACTTCCAGTTCAAAACTTGGCAAAAACTTCATCCCACGGTTAAATACCCGGAACTTCATACTTGTATATATCCGGTCCGTAATTCAAAAGTGTCGTGAGGCTACTTATCATTTAGCCTTGTCACCCCACTAAATGAGGGGACACCATAAATTAAGAATCTCAATCCCCTTTGGAAGGATATGGGAAGAAATCGGAGTTAATATGGATGACCGCAGTCATGGCAAAGGGCGATTTATTTGGAAGGCAACTTACACGTCAACTCCGGAGCGACGCAGTTTTATCCCAGAAGGGACGTAGCGTTGTCACACTTTTCGAGAACAGTTTATTTGAAGGAATATTTTTTTAGTGATTAAATTCTTAATCATGAGGCAAACTGTTTTAACAAATGTAAAGAAATTCCTGGATTTTGATGGGCTCAATTTTTGCCTTTATTCGGTTTTCGTCCATATATATTTGGTATTACATTATGTCTATACAACAATGTCAAACACACAAAAGCAAATAAGTTAGAGTACATATAAATAAGAGCAAACAAACGATCGGTTAAAATGACACTTTTATTCAATTTCTGAGCTCGGAGGCTACTGCGTCACAACGGCTCGTTGGAGCCTTGCGATGTATACTGACAAGTTAGAGAGCGAAAAATGACTTCTACGTTTTCGCAATATTTCTAGTATTTACAGTTCCCGAGATAATTATGTTCTGTCAATTTACCTCTGTATCAACTCACCTCTGTTAATCATACAATACAATTACATTATTTTAAAAACAATTACGACTGCAAAAACAGTTAATTTCATTGATTACGACCGCTGTTAATATTTCATGATCCGTTGATAATCTCAGTTGAATAGTTAAATTTACCCCAAAAAATTATGTGTAATAAAGTAAGTTTTAGACACCAGAATAAATATTTCACGGAACGTCTTCCATTACACACATTTTTCCTGAATTTACATTTGTAAACTAGTGAGTTAATATATTTAATTTAACACAGATGAGAATGTTTTGTTTTAAGTATACTTAACTTGTTAATTTGATCACCTTCTTTCCTTATGATTCCAAATAATTCATTTGGAATCATAAGACTTCTCTCTTGCTATATCTGGCTATTTTTAGGATGAAAGATGCCTTTGGCACAAACCTCTAGGGAACAGATGCTTCTTCGACCATTTCAAAATTTTGTTACGAAGCATTTATTCTAATAAGGTCCAAGAGCTAATTTTTTTCAAAATCTTATAATAATGGAGTTAGATATTTGTAAGTAGATTGTAAGGTATCTGTAAAGTAAATACGTTTGACGAGTTATGTAATGTTACTTTATATAATACATTGTATGCTCTATATTAACAATTCTTTGCATTATCAATTCATTTTAGTTTATTTATTTGTTTTCTTATATTGTGAAACTTCTGCGCCAGGTTTATTGACATGTTGCCACATGAACTTCTGCCGTCCCATCGTGTATTATAACATGCTTAACACCTATTTGGTGATACTTTTGATTCTTCACCCACAATATTTTAGTAAATTGCAAAAATATTAAAAAAGAAAAATTGAAAACTCAGTTACAATCTCCGTAATTCAGAATGTCCATACACTTTTGTATAACATATTATCGTACATGTTGCTGTGATTACAAGTCTTGTGTTAATTTAGCATTACCCACCACTCTTTTTTTATGAAATTGCGAAAATAAATTTTAAAACAGCATAAAATATCACAAACGCCGCACGGGTTAACTGAGCGTCAAACAATAATGTGGGACAAGTGCTTCTGGACATAATTATTTATGTGTTGTGGACAATATGATCTGACACGAGTGTCTACTGATCAGCGTCTTTTCTATTTATCCAATTATTTTTTTTAGATTTTTACGATTTTCTAATAACTGTTTGGTGAATAAGCAAAACAAATACCGGAGTCGCGTTCAGCATGCCGAGATACATGAGAGTATACAATGGGGTTCGAGAAGAATACGATTTAAGTTTTCAGATGTGCCTGTGTTATTGGAGATCAAAATTTCAGAGACTCGATGGAAAAAGAACATCTGGGTCTCGGCAGAAAATAAGTAAACATTAACGAAAGAACTGTTGTCATTGTTAGTGGATACTGTGTAAAACGATAGTTGATGATCAAATTATACCTATTTGTCCCATCGTGTAACCGAGACTCCATTAAATAGTAAATGAACTGCGTGTAAAAAGGTTAATAAATTAACAAAAACGAGCAATTTTGTTGTGTAATGACACAATGTATTATTGCGAACTGTGCGTTTTATACTGCGTAGAACAAAGTATAATCGTTTGTATTCTGTAGAAAGAAGACTTTTATTTCCCAGCTGGTCATTTTTATATTATAAGTTGATTCAATCATGCATTAGATCATAATATTTCCAAAAAGTATTTTGGAGAACAGTCGATTTGTCGAACGAAAGTGAGCGGGATAAATCAAAAGCAACAATTGAATTTCAAAGACTGCCTCATACACAGTATATCAGACAATATGTGATCGACAGAACGAAATAGAAATTGCACAATCTAACATCAACTACCTTCTCTATGGTACTCAGGTGTTCTACTCCGTTGCATATGGCGCCGTCGCACCCGCCAACGATATCGACTCTCCCATTCTTCTCGGAGAACGATGTCGTTAAAACTTTGATTGTCGTTGGAGCGATGTTGGCAGCACTGCTGCGCGGGCATTCTCTTTATCGGGAACGTGGAGAGAGCTCGTTAAGTGCTGCTCGCTTTCCGTAGCGCAGCGATCGGAAGCTGCTGCTCCATGCGGAGTAATTAATAGGCCAATGCGAAATATTTAATAGACATGCTCTGGTAGCGTCAGAGAAACAGAGCATGCTGAGGAAGGGATGACCCATTTCGAAGCATCCAGTCCCGGGGATTTCCCTCAAGAGGCTCACAACTCGTACTTAAAGTTGTATTCGCAGTAGTGAGGAAAATGGAGACCGTGATGCTTATAGAAATGAGAATTGCAGGCATTATTAAAATTACTGATATTACATTTAAAATTCTTCTTGATATATAAAGTTATACTAAAATACGAAAATATTTTCTGAAAAAATAATTATTTCTATGAAATTAAATTGTGACAACAAACCTACTCTTCTAGTAATATAATAGCCAGGTTTGACAATTCTTTTTTACTTTTTACGTTACTTTTAAAATTCCACAGAAAAGATTATCACTAGGATGTTTTGTATTCCTGACACAAATTGTTAAATACAGTCAAATTTTCTTTCTGCTGTATATGTTGTTGATAATGTCTGCGTATGATTAATAATTCCTAGAAGACAAACAAGATTAAGCATGTTATTGTATGAATGCACATATTTAAATGGTCTGATTTTAAATATTTGTTCTTGTGAGAGTAATAAAATAGTATGCTAATAGCATCCTTTTTCAGAATTATTAGTGACGCTAAAATGATTCAAGAAGAACAGAACGATATTTAGCCGATTATTTCTACAGTATTGTATATTCATTTGTGAAAATTATTTGTTTCGAATTAAATTAATTATTCGCAATTATCCTGTGAAAGAGTCTGAATGAATTGTATCGTGATAGTATATTAAACGCAGGCGGGCGAATCTTATTAGTAGAAATTGTCTTCGTTTGTCAAATGTTTCATCGCATATAGCAACGTCTGTTTTTCCCCTTTTTCCCCCTCCCAGTTCTTGGGGCGATCTATACGCTTTTGACACGCACATCTGCTCCTCACTTGTTCATCGTGGTGCGCAGAATGAGCGTCGCTCTCATTGCGCGGCGTAGGGCATTCACGTAGTACGGCGTCGATTCATCGCGTCGCGTCGTGACGGGGATCAGCAGTGAAGTGGACGTGGCGGGGGGAGCACGCCAGGACAATGCCCTGCGTCGCAGGAAGGGCGGTGGCCCTTGAGTTCGTGAAGGTCCCCGAGAAGGGCGGGGAGCGCGCGTCGCTGACCGAACGTGAAGCAGGCAGCGGGCGACTGGCCCCGCGGAGCCACCTGCAGAACGCCGCACTGCAGTCAGTCCCTGCGGGCGCGGCGACAGCGGCGACGAAGGCGGTGTGAGAGAGGGAGAGATGGGTGGCGGGGGCGGGAGGAGGAGTCGGAGGAAATAGCGTAGAAGAAGGACGCGTCGAATGAAGGAGTTGATGCGACAGTGGCGTCGGGGGAGGGGAGAGAGGGACACGAATTCCTCGAACGAAAGCGAGGATGAAGAGACATAAAAATACTCGGAGGCATTCACACAAACGAGATGGAATGTTCTATGAGCAATGGAATAGAAGGCAATGAGATGGAAGAAGTGACTGAAGAGCCAGTGGGAAGGTGGGGACAATGGTCGGTTCTAATACTTACATTAAATAAAAAGCGACATAGATTGTGATAAAGGAAGGAAGTATATAGTTAATTCTTGGCAAGTTAAATGGAATCAGGACGATGTTAGAAGTGGATAAAGAATGTAGTTGATAATATTTCGCAATGAGAAATTTTAATAAGAACTTGTAATAGAGATCAAGTTGAAGATAAACCATTCCATAGTTTTTCGAGAGTGCTGTGGTTCTGCGCGCTCGTATAATTAGAATTCTGAAAAAATATTGCCTCGTAAAAAAGAATTGCCTTTCAATGTTCATTTCGATAATAATTTTTCTGAAAAAATATTATGTTTAGAAGAACAAAGATTTTCAGTCAAAATATATGCATTGCCAGTTTTCTTTTAAGTACATACTATTAATTTTATGTTTAAAATATTGAATATGCTTTTTAATAAGCATATTTTTTAATTGTTGATATTTTAAAGTATTAGAAAAACGTTGAGGGGCAGCTGACAGGTGGATAATTACACACGGAAAAAGATTAAGAGAAATAATATGTACAACAGACGAAGAAAAATATGGAAAGGCAAATAGAGACCAGTTAGATAGAAACGATTTGTCTTGTATCTGTACATAGGAGTTAAAATAAAAGGTATTGTGTTACTCTAGTTTCGTTGTGACTATAAAAACTACAAATGGTCGTGATTTTTTTTGTGATTCAAGGTATCCACTTATACATCGATCATATTCTTCCCGAGAAATATTTATTTATTTTATTGATCTAGCATGCAACGAGTCAGTATATGTTGTATGAAATGTGAACTGCAATCTCATAACTGCAAAATATGTTTTTCTTTCCCTCAAACGTTCATCAAATATTATTATATTCGTTTCAAAAACTAATCGGTCTTCTTGCTATTTAACGTCTTAAAATTTTGATACAAAACAATATTATAATCTTTCTTACCAATTTAGTTGCTAAAAATACATAGCATGATATTTATCGAACCTAAAATTGAACGCAGTACCGGGGTCCTGTGTTGTTTAGTTATTGGTAAAACATAACCGTGCATGAAAATAAGCAGTGTCAAAATAATATGCTAAAAACTAAAATAATTATATTTTAATTGGATGTGTATACTATATTATCTTAAATTGATAGGGACTCAAAATTATCAATCCATAATAATTGTTTGATTTGTCATTTAAATTACAACTGAACATAATGTTGATCTTATAAAATATTATATTCATAATAAATAACAATGCACTAGACGTTATTTATTCTTAAAATGATAAATAAACTTTCACATACATTATATTCGTGTGGATTTCATTGCAATAAAATTTACCAAAATATGTAATATTTCTATTCATAATTTCGTGAGTTATTAACATTTTTATGGATTTAAATGAAGAATTAACATTTATAAGGATCAGTAAATTTTATAATTTCCTGGTGTTGCCCGGGATTTGACAAAAAATCTAAAACAATCATCATTGTACATTCAAAATTTTAAAACAATTCACAAATAAAACATAAAAGATTTCTAAAATATTTAATTTTCATTACGAAAAAACTTACAAAAAAAATACATCAACATTGAACGAAAAACTGGTACTGTGAATAATACAGATGGCCTTCAGACACCTGTCAACAGGTATGAACTTTATGATTCAAAAACTATTACAAAATTGCTCTCATATCGACTCTCATATTTTAAAAAATATTTCTTACTGCTTTTTTCAATAATTTGTCCTAACTCCTTACAAAATGTTGGTTATCGGGCGTGACTCTTTACTCTTTTGGGATTTCTTTCATACATTTTCCGTGGTACTTGGAGCATTTTTGGGAATCACATATGACATGGTATATTATTCATATTTTACTTATTTGGCACGTATAACGGTTTCAAAATAAGATCTTGAATTTGGACAAAATTTTATTTTTTTAAAGTAACTTTAGTCGCAACATGAACAAGTAATAGATAGATAAACCAATATCCCTGGTTAAATGCTGCGGAAGGTTTTATTTTATTATCAGCATTTAGTTCAAGAGCAGATTTCAATCTGCATGCCGTTTCCATCGGTTCCTCTTGCCGGAAATAATAATGAGATAACGCTCTCAGTTAATACTGTTGGGAACATAGTCTAGGTTTCTTGCAAAGGAGTGATAGGAGGGAACACGTAGATTGTGTTGGGAACCGGTGTGTGGTAGTGGGATGAAAAGCGGGAAGGTACGAGCAGTGCAGAAATAATTTACGACATACCTGGAACTAGCGAGATTTATGTTTTATCAGTGCCTTTATCCAGCTCTGATAAGGTTCTTCATAAATTATATATGTAATTCATCACCAATACTTATGGAGGTCAAATGTCATCGCAGCACTGTTTTTACACTCGAAACTCTGTACGCTATAAAATTTATTAGAAATTAATTTATATGAATCCTATTTACTCATATTAAAGTTGACAACGTGAATGAAAGTTCTACGTTTTGGAGTACATGAAATAAAGTATCACTAATTTAAAGAGGTTCTTTGTTTTTTTTTTACTTTATTCTGTACCCAAAAATAATTTGTTATAGGACCTCAAATACACCTGCTGTGACGAAGCATTATAATATTCCTTACAAGTGTATGACGTAGTGTATTTGTAAGATGCGGCTCTTACTTTCAGCCAGTTTTAAGAAGAAAAAATTCTCGAAATATATTTTTCTTTTATTAGACAAGGACAAAGTGAATTAAAAAACAGAAACCCCAAAGCATTTGTCATTTTTATGGTACGTATTATATGTAAATCATAATGAAACCAACAAATATGCAGTACGTCTAATTTATTTAATGCATTCAATAATGCATTTAATTGACTTTTGAAGAAAAAAAATGAATTTAAGAAAAATATTTTTTTTGGTCTTAAATTTAATATGAAAGGTATATAACACTACGCTTTTATTTTATTCACGGTTATTTGATGTTTGGAATTTATCGCTTACAAGGGTTTGACTATAGTTGAACCTGCAAGTATTCTATAAATAAGATAATAAATGATTTACTAATTTTATAAAATATCGCGATTCTATGATATCGTGTTCATGGTTTGCAAATAATGACAAAATAATGTAACTTGACATCCATCAACAAAGAGTGCTAAGGTTTCAATTACTTTCTCTAACTCTCCCTACTGTTTTGTCAGATAAATTTTTTCTCATATTAGCACTGCTGTATAAAAACAAGTTATTTTGACCTTCCACTAGAACATTTTTCTTACTAACGAATTCAAGCGTCAAATAAATCAGACTGGTGTTCGGACAACATTCCAATACGCCAATAGCCGAATTTCATAGATTAATTTGGATTTATTAATGCAAAAAATTACGAATCATAGCATCATGAATTTATTACGATTTTTTTCTTAACGTGTTACAATCAAATTTTTATTTGCGTTTCATAAATCTAAAATCTTTTGTCACAGTCATGTTACAATAATGACCTTGAATGTTATATGAAGTGTTTGAATTATGTTATTCGCTTGTGTTATATGAACTTATTGTTAAGTAAGTTATGATTTTATCCATTTCAATCTGTACATTTACAAATTCATAACTATGGAAATAATTCACATTCCCAGTAACCTATTGGATAGCCATCGTGGGAAGTACATAAATTACATCTTAAGATAAACAATGTTAGAAAATAAAAACAATTGAAAAAATATTTTACGTTAATTCTATTATTCAAATTTCGTTATTTCTTTTACAGATAGTCTTGTTATTGTGGTAGCATTCTTGATAATGGAAATATTGAGAATAAATATTAATTAAATACATTTTGAAAGGCAATACAGGCAAAGAACTCGTATCTACGAAACAATACGCAAAGCGATATTCTCGGATAAACAAAATAAAATGTCTGTATAAAACTCATCTCTAATGTGAGAGAGATTGATGTAACGTAAGGGAGTGATGGATCATGGTATTCACGGGAAGTGACTGGGAATTGTAGAGAAATCCTTGAATTTGTTTGGTTTCGATGAGACGGTGAGAGTATAACCACCTGGGGTACGTTAAACAATTATACTTCTGAAACTACTGCTGAAGATTCAAGTTGAAAGGAAGGACGACTCATTTGCATTGACGATAGAAGTTTTAATACTGAATTGCAGACAACAATTAAATATTTTGATAAAGTATACAAAATATTTGCTGTTAATGTAATTAAATTACAGTTAAAGGGTAATTGTTAAGAAATGAGTTAAAACGGAACTATGATTGTAATCGAATCAGATTAGTGCGGCCCACCATTAATTATGACAATATATCCCACTATAAACATCAATTATAGATTTTAATATGTTTTCCAACATGCTATGGAATATTGCATTTAGAAATTTTACTTATAACTTTTTGTCATTGTTTTCCATAACACGAAAATTATGTAAATCTATTAAAATGATTTTTGACTTTCTCACTGTTCATTCATAACTGCAGAATCAATGCATCACTTGATCTCGTATCTTAAAGAGAAACATTTCATACCAAAAACGCTAGAAGGTAAACAGATATGCAGGCATTTATATGATAAAAAAATCTTTCTCATTTTCATTGAGCAGTTACAAGCGTTGCAAAGCAAACGCGCTAGGAAGAAAATAAAGCGAAAAGAAAATTTTCAATTAACTTCATCTCGATAATAGGAAGGTAACAATCTGGATAATAATCAAGCATATGATGCGTACTGAACAGTTAGTGCCAAGTCTCCAATTTTTTGAAAAATTACGTAATACACATGCAGTAAACAAAAAGAGAAATCAAGATTATTGAACAGAAATATCTCAAGCTGATGGAAGCGAAGTCTCGGGTGTCGGCTCGTAATTTGTGTTTTTATACTTTGTTTACTCAACTCGTCCCGTTCAATGATATAATCTTTCTCTCTCAAATTTACTATTCATCCACCCCTCAGTTTATATTGGCTTCTCTACCCCATTTTCTAACCTTGTACTTGGCGCAGACACACTTATTCAAGGCTATTCTCTGTTTAAACGTTTTAAAGAAGGATAATAAAAATTAATCATGTATTATTAATTGTGAAAAGAACAAATTGATGTTATATATAAATTAATTATAAAATGTATTTTTAACTAATATTTAAATCATTTTTGTTAAACTTTTAATCTTATTGTTAACTGTTGTTATCTGTTTCAATGAATAAACTTTTCATCCTGCATTTAAATCTTAAGCATATTTTCTAAAACCAATGTGACCACCAGCTTCCAATATTTTTGTAGTGAATTAATAAGATATTCGTAAGTTGTTGTGTTTTCATTCTCATAATTTATCTTAATGCAATATAGCTGAAATAATTGATGAATGAATTGATTAATTGAGTTAAATTAAGTTAATTATTATATCAACTTTAAAACTGTTATTTTATAGAAAATTTTGTAAATAAAACTCTGGGCCTTGCAAATTTAGGAGTCTTTCCGGTAACACTGAGGAATGCTAGATACAATGTTTAGTGAATTGACATATAATATTACATGCACTCAAGTTTACAATTCAAAAGATAATAGGAATGAATTTATCGTTAATGTCCAACGGACTAAATTTAGCATATAAACTATGAACAAATTTAAATACGATTGACAATTATTAAACAGATGTAAGTCCCCAGGGGACTTACATATAGTAAGTACGTGTTTGACAAACACGGGACCCCGAAATGTGTGTAGCATTACTTCCACTTACTTGTGCTAGGCTCCTTCCTTTCTCTTTCCTGACCTTCATTGGTCACCTCTTGTTCTTTTCGATCCCGACGCTGTTAGGGCTAGGGTTTGAAATATTTTGTCCTCAATGTTTTGATGTATGTTTTGAGATATGTTTTGATATATTGTAATTCAGGGGGGTTTTTAGTGGGTATGGTTGAGTCCCACACACGGGGAGAGTCATGTTGGCTCTCCCTAGTGCGTGACTGCATTTTCCCTACCTGTACAGAATTTTAGGGATCTAATGACCTCGATGTCGACGAGCCGTAAAGCTCCACAAAAAAAGACAGTTATTAAATGTTACTATGGACAGAGAAAGAACTGGCAATGAATTTCTATACTCACAACGACCGTTATTTGGGTCTTTGTAAGGCTGAATGTCAACCTAAAACTTTCTTGAAAGACATTTGTTAAAAGGTCGTATAAAATAATACAATATTTCTATGATAGTAGACAAAAATATAGTCAATGTAAAACATTAGAGACTACAAAGAAATATGACACAGTTCATAAGTCAGTTTTTAAAATTATTGTTCATCATTATGAGGAGCTCAGTAAGCTCAACAATGAGAGAGAAGATACAGACGTCCAATAGTCCAACGTGGACTAAAGTATAATATGTTAAAATTTTACCCACTGAACATAAAAATATATTTTCTGAGTGTATGTTTGATTTATTTCTTCCTTCCCAGCCACCAGACAATTGGCTTACCTTGTTGGCAAAAACACATCGCAACGTTTTTATTTGATAATTTACTTATAATAACCTTATTCAATTTGTAGTTGTGGATTCGTTTAGTTTCTCTCTCCCGTTTCTTCACCTCTCGTCCGTTTGCTAAAGTTCTTGTCACAATTGCGGTAATGCGAGCGGAGGGGGCGGTCACATGTACTGTTCATATTATTGTTTTATTTTAATTATATATTGTTGGCATATTTCATATTTCTCTTTTGTGCTAATTACATTGGTCTATTCTGAATGTATAGTGTCTATTGTAAATTAAGTCTTCATAACTTTCTCACGTTCCTCTGCATACAAATGACTGAATCATAATTGTATCAATGTCTTGGTTTATAACAAGACGTCACACANTGGTATGTCCATGTATGTATTGGTATTTCCATCTTGGGAAGTCTCCCATTAAATCACCGTCCGTGCAGTAGTACCTCTGTTAGCATTTTTCTCAACTGCTACATGTAATGAAAAAAATAATACATCGTTAAAATTTTCTCCTTTCATTTCTGAAGCAATATTAATGTTTTTACATATGGTAACTAACCAATAGTCCTCTCCGTGGCTACGGTGTAAGCGTGATCGCTCGTCACCAAGTCATCCCGGGTACAATTCCCAGGTGGGGGAAATATAAAATTTGTAGCTTTATATTTCCATGTCTCAGTTCAAATAGCTGTGCTGTATGAAAAGTTCACCCTCTGCGGCCAACAACCGCAGTTGTAATACTCGGATACAGCAATCTGGATCCTATCTAGACGCTGTTCCTCCGATCTCGGTAAAATTCACGATGTGTCTAATGAGTAAACTCACACAAAAACTGAGTCCTACGGGCACTCGTCATTCGTGGTCCTTAGCTGCTGAAACGAGATACATACATACATACATAGAAAAGAAATTTTGAACTATTTTCCTTTTTTCATAATGTTATAATAATTTACATTCTCTATTTCATTGTCCTAAAATTGTTCTTTTGCATCTTTCATTAAAGAACAACTATTCATTTCATAAACGATTAGAAAGGTTGTTTTAGAAATGTATTGACGTTTACGTTTCAAACTAGTATATTTTCAAACTAATTCTTAGTGTTTTTGCATTGCACTTGAAAATATTGTTCATTTTCAGTTGAAGGCAACTTCAGAACCTGATCTTAAACAAGTCATCGATACGTAATCTGTTGCATCTCATATCCATACGTTCCTAACGTCGAATCTCCAAACAAACTTTTCATTAACGTTTCAACCTCCGGTATGATTTTGGAGAACTGCCACTCTGCCATCTCAGATGAAATGCATTGATGTTTTCCTCGCTCATTTCATCACTGTTGAGTGGATCGACAACGAAATTTATGAAGAATACGACGTTGCTCTAGGCATAGCAAATACGATGCTCATGATATATTCAGAAAAGCATTAGCCTCTCCGCGAGGTCTGGCCGACACACTTCGCTGGTTGTAGGAGCACGTTCCTCCTTTGAGCGCATTAGTTTAATGGCATCGTTGCCAACGCCGTGTCGCTCCTTCTCTAGAACTCAGGCCCACTGCTGTAGGACCCGCCCACCCGACTGACACGTCATTTATTCCTATTCTCAAGTTCACCTCCCACCTTTCCGCCAATTTCCGGTTTTCATTTTCACTCCATTGTTTTTCTTCTCTCATCCCTCATCTTATTTTCTTATAACCATTCTTATAAAAGTTTCCCTCATTTTGCTTTTTATACGTTTTTCACAAATCACGATGCTTTACGATTATTTAATATTTTCTTTGTATGCAGTATTTTATCATTTATTTTTATGTCAACATCGATAGTACTTCTCTTTCATCGATCTCTCTCCACTCCTTCCAATTGATTGCTCACTCACTTTCCTCTGAGTTCCGTTCAACGAGTAAAATCAATCACCACTATTTACACGTTTCCAATCACAGTTCTCGCCTCAACCTAGTCCATTATTCCCACAATTTCCACGTCTGCCTTCTGTCAACACTACAAAGTCTCTCGTTATTCCTTCAGTCTTACATTCCCATTCATTTCTACGCTATCAATCAAGGGGTGAAGAGCTTTGGGAAGTGCAACGGGCGACGCTCTACTGACCTTCACCCCAAGACCTCGACCTCACACTTTCAAAGTCTGATAGGTGTTCGTATTCTCTCTCTACGAATGTTAATTCTCTTCATCTCTGCTACTCTCATCAATTAATGTCATGGCGTGACCTTCTCTCTCATGATTGGATTAAAAACATTTTAATGATTGAATTATGATTGACGTTATGGTAACATCTTTCCCAATTTCCTCGCCCAAGTCTCGGTAAGGTGGAAGAGTAAGTCTCATGCTCCGATTCTCGCCATAGAACAATAAGTAAATAAAGTTTAAATAAATAATGGTATATTTTTCATGAAATCTGAATGTGTTCTTGTTGTAGCTAGAAATTTTAATTCCAACCGCAATTAAAAGTTCGTTTGTTCCGTATGGCTGTTATTACAGTGGAGGAAAAATCATCCACAATAAAAATGTAAATCCGCTCGATAATAAAAATGTAAATCCGAACATTGAAGTAGAAACGATAGATAAAAATCTGGATGGTGTACTAAAGTAGAACCAAATTGAGAGTATAGTGAACTCAAGAAACTTTTCAGATTTGAATAATTGCTTGTTCCCGTGCAGAGGAAACGCACAACGGAGTACCATACGTTGGTTGGGGAAACCTAGAAGCATGCGAAATTGATTAAGCAACAGCAATCAATCATAGGAGGCATTGCAAATAAATTCACGTCGGGGGAAACGCGTAATAAATAGGGTAATGAGATTATCCATATATCTGTTAGAGCTATATCATTTTCAAATGTTAGTCATTACATAGTACATTTTCTGTTTCTTCGAAATTTATTCAAGTATTCCGCATGATGTGCAGAAAAAATTTAACGAGATATATTCAAATATGAATATCTTCGCAGGAAAAACCTAAAAAAATATTTTTTGGGAAATGGAATTGTAAAAATGTTAATTGCGCCTGTATTTGTATTAGGCTGATAAAATGGTGTTACTTTTCTCAATTTATAAATAAGCAAGTACGTGTATGACTTATATCGGCATAC
Source organism: Laupala kohalensis (assembly GCA_002313205.1). NCBI lineage: Eukaryota > Metazoa > Arthropoda > Insecta > Orthoptera > Trigonidiidae > Laupala > Laupala kohalensis. Next base: position 79,039 of record NNCF01128621.1, read on the forward strand.
ACAAAAGTTTTAGTATTATCAACGTATTTGAATTTTTTTTAAAGCTATAGTTTCAAAAACACTTCAAAACTGTAGCAAAAAGTCACACGAGATTGTGTTTCACAAACGTAAATAATATTTCAATATTTATTTCATACTAGTATTTAAATGTAGTCATAAGTTTTATGTTATATATATATATATATANATTATTTATGTGAGCAAAAATAGTATTAAACAGCCATTGCAAAATGTGGCCAAACATTACGTTTAAAAGAACTATACTGGGGTTTTTTATGTCACGAATCGAGATAAATCATTAATTTTAATTTATGGCTTACATCCACATTTATGTTCACTCACTCGGGAGAAATATTTTTACGTTTCGCCAACCCTCATGTCGTAAAATTAAATACCGTTTTGGGGAACACGTTCTGCTTTAACATGTTTTGTGTTCACCAACCAAAATGGAATGTTAGTAGGCCATATTGTTATTGGCCTATACATGCTAAATGATTTTGATAAATTCTACAGTACTAAACTTTTATGCTAATAGTATGAGTTGTTCCCCTTTTTTTTGTCTAGGAAGTACGTTAATTACATTTCGTGTCATCACATTTTGAAGATTTATTTCTGTAGATTAACTTGCTCGTAACCATTTTGAAGTTTAAATTGGTTTCTTCCCGATCATTTCAAACAAATACAGAAATTTTTGCAAATCAGCCAAGGATATATTTTCCAGGTACAAATCGAATCGAATAATTTGTCGATATCTCTGCAGAAACAACTCACACTACCAATCTCCCATGGCGACGTCCATGTTCATATTTACCTGTGGGCTTTTACAACATTTTCAGTTTTTAAAAATTTCTAGCATAAATCACTAAATGGATTAAAACTCAACTTCCTCGGTCGTATTCCTTAGGGTTACAGATGATCAGAAAAAATTTCCACTCCTTTTTTCCTTTACAAAACAACTGGGTATGAATATATAACCCATGTAGAATGTCTTTTATAGTAAGGTCTTTGTAAGGAGTTTTAGATAGTTTAAGTTTCCCAGAATACCCAGTACTGAACAAAATAAAATTAAAGTTTTTTCCAACACAATTATTTCAAGAAAAAATTTGAAAAACCAGGAAAAATACCTACCATACTTTTAATTTTGAGTGTTTAATTTTTTCATATTTGACGCGTACCTCCTACCTCAACATGCCTTTTCTCGCATGTCTATTCGCACCTGGGTCGGCATCATTATCTTTGTTGCTGGGGAATCTCTTCATAAGCCGCCTCTTTTAGAGCTACGCCTGTCCTCTTCCCCGCATCACACGCCTCAGCGACTCTCATCTAAACATCTTTCCTCATAAATTTTCGTTGCCCGCAGAGCGCCTCCATTTTAGTTTCGTGTTCTCTCTCCCTCTCTGACTGTCTGTGTGTGTGCCTTGCGTTTCGTTGAACGCGCCTTCCGTCGCTCTCCTTGCTACGTCCCTGAGACGCGAGTTTCCGACGCTGGTGCAGTAAGATGCAAAACTCGGGCGCCGGATGTGTGGCTGCGTATATTCACGACACCCTTTCTGCGTGGACGCATACAACGCGAAGTTCCTAAAGCGAATTCAAGGTAGATAAATTACGACAGTTTTGAAATGGATTTGACCATGACAATCAAAATTTAGCTACGGTTTTTTTTCATCAGTATTTGAAAGTGCGTTTATTGAAAAGTTCGTTATCTTATTGAACTATTATAATAACGAAATTAATTACCTTTGTCCGTTACATTATTGCTACTAATATCTTTTGATTTGGCTATTGTAATATTTCTTGTTCTGCTAACGCTTACAAGTTCAATATTTCAAAACATTCTTGTTTCCTCTATTTTTCTTCATTTATTAACCGAACGATCCTGGGTATCATTGGTTTCGTGTTTGTTCACAACTTTCTACTGGAAAATTAGATAAAACTTCCAAATTATAAAAGTAAATGTCAATTCCAATGCCCTAATTAACTATTACATTAGACTAAAATTTTATGTACAGATATTTCATTCAAAATTGCAAAATAAATGCATTAAAAATACAAGAATTTTATTTTGCTAAATTGAAGGTAAATGTTGGAAATGTAAAATATAATTTATCTGATCCAAATACAATTACAAAAAGTAAATATAAAATCAGTTATACACATTTTTAAAGACTCTATAATTTAAATATGTGTTGTTTAATGATACGAACACATTTTGAATTACAATAACTTTTTTTTTGTGTTTGGCACCATATTCTTAGTACATTAATAACACTCTTAGTACTTTAATAACACTCTTAGTACATTAATAATAAATGACTTAATATACGGTTTTTATTTACATTTTATTGTATATTTTTAGTTAAATTTAATGGTTAAAATAGTGTATATGATAAGAAACATTATATATTGAAGTTTGTCTGCGTTACTGTATTATGTAAGAACTAAATGTATACTGATAATTTTGAATACTTCTCATTCAGAATTCATAAAAATCGTTTAATGAATTCATCAATTCCTGAAAAGAAATTCTAAATCGATCATTTCTTCTAATAACTGGTAACCGGAATACACTCATATTGCAAATTGTGTTACCCGTTCAGAGGAGGATGATTGCCTAGTAGTTACAGGAAATACGTTCTCATTGAATTTGATGTTATAAATGCGTTTCAACAAGTTAAATATTTTCTATAATTTCGTATTGGTTATTGGAGAGGAACATATGCAATATTAATTTGTAAGTACATAGGAAAGTATGTAAAAAATTTACATAAGCTGCTGAACTTAAAATGTTTTTAAAATACGTGATGTAAAGATGAAACAATTGAGTATTTATACATATTCTGACGTTTCTCCTAAGATTCTCTGCACCTTCACACTACCACTTAATAATTACCAATTTGAATACATGAGAGGGTAAAAATTACATTAAAATACAGTAATCTTTATTATATTCAGATATACAAATGCCTTGTTGAAGTACTCTTCGAACACTCTCCTTAGCTTAGCAATAGCTTTCCATAGTGTTAATTGGCCACCTGGAAGCTGCAATACATCGATGTCTCTGGGCACATATGAAAATGTTTTCAGTTGTGTAAGATACGTCGATGTGCATATCTTAGACTCAACATAAGTCTTCAATAACTACTAGTACTTAAAATACGTATACACAAATAGTATGCATGATTTTAATTAGATCACCAACATCAATCTCCCCTATTATATCACTGTTCAAACGCGATTCTTAATATCTACATCTGTTCTAGAATCATATATCAGTACGTCAGAAGTGAGGTACAAAAAATAAACCGTGACACTCACTAACTGATGTGAATTACGAGTCTCCTCCCGTCATCGATAAATGATTTACGCCGAAAAAAAAAATTAATCAGAATTGTATAGAATCGTATAGTTAGGGCATGAATGTTGACCGTGTTCTAATGTTCCGTTTATTTCCAAAAATTCTAAAATATTTGTTTACTTCAAGTATCATCGTGTTAACATTACAAAAAAAAAGTATTTTAAAATATGGACAGAATAAGAATATTTAAAACGAATTAAATTGGAAGATATCTGAAAAAATTGAACTTTTTTTATAATTTGTACAATGTACGCAAACGTTTACAGTCTAGCGACATAAATGCTTATGAATTAAAATATTTTTTCATTTATTTTGATTCATTAAATGTTGTTTTATGAAAAATTAAAAGGCATATTCAACTTTTTCACATTTTCTTCACTTCACCAAAACATTGGAAATATTACATAGCGGTTAGCTATTGTTACATAGAGTTTATATCTATATCTTTTTATATAGCGATTAACTAGAGTTAGTCAAAAAGTTTATATCTCCATCTTTTTTGTACATATTAGTGATTACATTTTTAAAGATGGTACAAAGCGGGGTATCGATACATGTATAATTAACGTTGAGAAGAAGACATAAGAAGAAAAAATAGGATTTAATGACAATCATATGGAAATATGTATCAATGTATGCTAAATACGTATAAACATAATAAAGTATGCATGTTCACGTTATAAAGCTAAAGTATGCATGTTCACGTTATAAAGCGTAATCCTAAATAATAAATTGTTTAGGATTAAATTTATTTTGTATAAACGATTTTCTGTAAGTTATAAAATACACCTTTGCCTGTTACACTTATTTCATAGCAATTAATGGATTAAATCCTCTGTCTTCATAAAACCTTTAACAACAGAGAAATTTTGAGTTATCTAATAAATAAAAAATAATATATAAAACTAATTAGCAATATATTGATTAAACATTAGCAGGGTTTGAAAGAAGACATATAAAATTTATTTTTATTGGGTACTGATCTTAGCACGATAGCTGGTCTTGATAACTACAAATGACATCCAATAATCCAACTACAATTAAATGTTTCGTTGGAAATACTGTTAGGACCTGAAAAGCTTAACAGGATTCCTTTTAGTATACTTTACATTATACCACGGCTAATCATATTAGTGATAATAATACATATCTTCCTAAGAAATTCTCGGCGGATGTAAATTCATATAACCACCTTTAGTAGAGAATCGCCCCATGGATGGGATAGTCCGATTGTTAAACCAATTAGATTAACTTATTAACAAGAGTAATTTCAGTGTTAGAATTTTCTGTCTCCCTGTAAATAAGGCTGTGCCAGAATGACACAGAGGATTCTGTGGAATCCTCTGCATTAATGCAAACTAACTATTCTATGCAACCAAGTGCTTATTAGAAACGGAATTGCTGTTATTTCATAGTTAATGTTGAAATCTTCGTTGTACTTAAATGATAAATTAATATTTTCTATCATTCTTATTTATTCTTTATATGTCATCCCTTCTTTAGAGTAATATTTTATGTATATTGAATATTCATGTTAATATTTATCAATTTGTTCATTTCAATCGATTTACAAATCTTTTATAAGCAAATACACAATTGGTTAATAACTTTTTTTGTTTTGAATAATAATTTATTAGGTTTCATCTCGTGCTTACACTCCCTTTTGTTCCTTTCTACTCGTCTTCTTTTTTCACCTTTTACTTAGTATTACCATGCAAACTTTTCACAGAATATAGTGTCACTGACGTCGGACATTTTATCCACAAAATTCCGTCTGAGCAGTATTCTACCTGAAAAGATGATTTGAAGTACACTTTTGAGTCTGACTTGATCATCACCTGAACTTGTTGATATCATTATTTATTTAATACCGTGAGAACAAATACCCGACCATTTTTCACCACTAACAAAGTACAGATAACTCTTGTTGACTACATTATTAAAAAATTAACGATTGGCGGATTTAAACTCATGTTACTGTATGGCATATGTCACATCAGATGTTTGCTTTCAAACAAGTTTGGGAAAATCATTACCTATATACTTATTCAGAAAAATAATATACCACAACGGCCAAAATTAATATGGTCCCACAAGGATTCGAAAAAATAATTTGTCATAATACTACAAATATTATTGCGGTTCCGAAAATATAAGCCGTATTCTTCGCTTTTCATATTTACGGTAGTTATAAAGAAATATTGTTCTGCACTATNGCACTCGCGGAAGGATATACGAAGAATAAGGTTAGGATAGGACGATAATGTTAAATTTGCCATCGAAAAAGGGAATTTTTTTTCACATAAAATGATTCAATTTATAATTTCCGAGAACAAAGTCCTTTCCAGAATCATGGCAAAAAAGCCGTTTTTCGATATCTCATCTGCATATTTTTCTACGGCGTTGGACCGTATAGTTAAGTTGGTCCACAGCAACTGCTGCTGAAGGAAAGAAACTTTAAAACATTATTAAATGTTACCACACTGCGGTAACGCATACAAGGCGATGCGTTATGCCTAAGAAAACCTTGTGAATATTTCAAATTTGTTATCAAATAGCGAGCCTGATATACTTTTTTTTACCTCATCTATTGCATGAGGGGTGAAGCGATGAGAACCAGAAAATACAAGAAAAGAGAACTCACGTGATATGTTTTGGGGCGACGTAACGAAAATTTTAGTTGTTAATGGTATAGGCAGTATAAACAATACAATGCCTTGAATGGTTTGGAATAAGATAAAGACCTTCAACAACCTTCAGCAACCGGAAACAAACCAACAAAACATATTTGGAGGAAAACTGAAAGAAGTTTTTAATGTACTTTGGTACTGAAATATTGGCTAGTTTATTATTTTTTTAAAAATTGAAAGAATAGTGATTTAAGTAACATGATGTGTATTATTGACTGTCTGGACCATCTGGACATTCAATGTCCTCGTTTTGATTATCATGCGTCGTTTAATTCTCAATTGTTTTGACTGTTGAATAGATCAACAGTTCATCCAATGGGGATCAAGAACAATTATTGACGAAAAAAGAAAAGGAGACTTGACCCTATTTCCTTTGGTTTTGTGCGTTCTCCTTGCTCAGAAAGACCTCGTCCCATTTCCTCTTTTCTCTTTCGCGGTGAAATTCGTGGCCTCTCAGTGTCGAGTGTATCGTGTCTCAAGCTGTGCGTCCTCCTGAGACAGATGAGCGCTCAACCATCGGAGGCGTGGGTGGCGGCTGTGGAGGGGAACGTGGGCTTCTTCTCCTTAGAGGCGCAAAGCGCTTCCCGCCGAGCCTTACACTTTAATCACGCTCCCGAGAGGTGGTGGTGGTGATGCTGGCAGTGGAGGCCAAACTAATGGGAACTTGTTTGGGAAAGGACTGACACGGAGAAGAAGCTCTTTCTATTGCAGTTGCTATACTGGCACGCGGATAGTGATACCACTTACTATAAGTGATGTGGTAGAGAAAACAGAAAAAATGGAAAATTGTTATTGCGATTGCATCAAAGGACGAGGGGGACGCTCAATTTTATTCTATCCAAGACCCCGAAGTTGTTGTCGATTCAAACAGCGGATGGTGAATGGTGGAAGTATTTACGTTTCGTCGAATAAAAGACACATTCTTTTTATTGAAATTGTATCGCGCTTAATTCCTTGAGAGTGCTAGATACAGAAGATTAGAAGTCGATCTATTGAGTGCGGGAGCAGCTGGAAGCACGTGCAATGGACCTGTGTTAAGGTGTGTATAAGAAGAGATAGAAGCCTAAGCCGCGTTGATGGGGATGGAGGTGGAGGAGGAGGAGGAGGAGAAAGAGACGGTGATGGTAGCGTAACCCGAGCTTTGCGAGATCAATACTGCAGAGTCGCCGGTCGTGTGGACGCGGTGCGTTCCCGTTCGCTTACGCGCTCTCCGGCCTCTGCCCACCACCCCTTTTCGTCCCAGTCATTTACACATTGCACGTTCGGTCCTCCGCTCTTCCCATCATGTACACAATCTCCCAAGCGATTCGCTCAACGCCGCTCCTATCCCGCCCATTTACTTCAACTTCCTATTGCCTATTTTCCCACCTGATGACTCCATGTACGCTCTATCACTTACTCCTGAGATTTCCCATTCTCGTGGCTGAGCAGTTTTCATACCTACTATATCGATCGAATTTACTCTCAAATTTCTATCAACTATTAAATGTGTTTTTTTTGTGGATTGTGTTATTGAATATTTCACCAACAAGAATTCGTGTATTCGACATTTAAAGGATCAAATTCCTGGATTTTCCTCTTTATTTATTTCCCTGATTTATTAATAACAATTAGCCAATAAATTCTCTCTTCCTCGCATTTTTCCAAAATAATTATTCAGTTATATTACTTTTAGTAGTTCTTATTGGACACAAGACAATATGATTAATTGGTAATGTACGAAGATATTCAAAATTTACTATTGCTAGATTACATTTGCTAGAATAAAAAGTCATATTTTAAATGAACAACACATTTCTTTCCTTTTAATTATATGACGTTCTCCCTGATAAACGATATATAGCTATAAAACTTAATAGATTTCAACACCATTCCAAAGACACAGTGATTAGTGAAAAATTCGTTGTGAGTGAAAAAGTGAAAAATCAGGAGGAGTGTATTCAGGAGATTAGAGGTTGATGAAAACTGAAATGCGAATGGAAATGATCCCTGAAGCACCCGCTATTCACGGAGGAATCACATGCACAACGTCTGATGTATGGACTTCCAGGATTCGGCCTTTATATTGCAGCAACCCTTTGTGTTCATACTCATTTCACATCTTAATATTTTTCTTATTTTTATTTTAATACTTTTCTTATTTTAATATACTCTTATTTTATCACATTCTTATTTCTATGCATGTATGATTTTGTATATCCTCGTTTTATTTTTGTTGTTGTAATTGTTGTATATTGTTGATGTATATTTTATGTATTTAATTTCTGCCACCGGGCATGACAGCCCAATTGCAGTAATAAAATTATTATTATTATTATTATTATTTCACATTATTAAATCTGTCATGTAGTGGTACGGGTTATAAAGTTACTTAATAATGAAGTATATTATTATTTATTCTAAGTCATTGAATTTGAAGAATTTATATCTTGATATGCTTACCCAAAAGTGGAAAAGCAAAATAACTATTTAATACATCTCAGCTAGAAAGCATAATGTGGCAGGGTTCCCGTAAAACTATTTGAATAATACCTCATCGGTGAAAACCTCCAAACACTGGAAACTCCATCCCGGTTTATTTTCATAATTCTTCTATGTATTTCGGATAAATGTCTCCAAGTGAATTTTCTACCGCTTTGTTTATTTTATTGCAAGTTAATTTATTATATTATAATTATTAATTAATTTATAATTATAAATTTATAATTATTAATTTATTGTGCGAGTCCCTTGCTTGCTTCCGGAGAGTAAATTAGTTTTTTTCCCTCCACGTGGTCATACGCAGTTTGTACTGTTTTTTGACAATAAATTTATTTATTTAAAATTTATTATAAAATTTTACCTTAATGTAGTAACCTTAAATACTTTCACGATAAGAAGAGGTCATTCCAAAATTGCAGACAGCGACAGAGGATCTCCATTCTCAAAACACACTTTCATTAAATACTTTCTCATTCAAAAAATTTGACACAAATAATTCGGATAATCAAGAGGTAAAATTTTGAAAAGTATTTAATGTGTACAAGACATAGATAAGCAAACTTACGGAAATGACGAAGAAAATAGAAAATAACAGGGTTTTGAGGACTCTAGTATTGCCATTTAATATGAATTATTGTATTTTTTATCAATTTAGATAAAGCATATCGTGGAGTCATTCTCATTCCACTTCCTCATTTATATGACGTACATTCATTTGCGATTTCTTCCGTCTTACATGCTTTTTCCTTCTATTCATCACAGTTCGCTCTCCTCAGAGATCCACATTTTGCTCACAGCGAGTGAATTAGACGGCGAAGGTTCATTAGCAACGTAATACTTACTCTGCGACCCAAGTGTCCCAATGGATTCAGCGTTTCGCGTTAAGAAGCCGTAAATCCCCGAGTGGAAGAGTCAAGCGATCTCTTGATCTCTGATCCCACGACTGTCTCTATTCCAGAGAGAACTTAGATATGTCCACTTTTGTTTCTTCTACTTGTTTTCCCTAATAATGTCTACTCTTGAGTTTCGTAATGGAAATGTGTTCCAAATAATTTATTATTTTTTTCTGAATAGTTTAGTTAGTGAATATTAAATTAATTCTCAATTGGGTCTTACATTTCTAACTTAACAGCTGTTCAAATGAATCATCATTTCCTTTGAATATATTAATTACTAAATACAAGTATAAGGTTCATTTTTAGACAGCGAGTTGCACTCTGTATTAAAAAGAAATGCGGGAAAGTCATTTATGTCGAGTAGATTGTGCTCCATGCATGTTGAATGGCTCCATGCATGCCAATTTTCAGTGTTCCCTATTCAACCTGGAAGCTTTGTTAAAAAACCAACTAAAACATCGCCTAATTTTTCGTGTTATTGGAAAGTTGCTTCCAGGATAATGCGCATTACGGCACATTTTTTGTCAAACAATCTTCTAAATGTGAATTAAAGCTTCGAGAAACCATGCATATATATATATATATATATATATATATATATATATATATATATATAT
>NNCF01128621.1:89089-219942 GCA_002313205.1 Laupala kohalensis
AAAATAACAATGTAGTTGTTAATTTGTGACGATGAGAGGGGAAACATTTTCTTACTACCCTTTCTCATTTTTGGGTTTCGGTCGCTTACTCCCGATGTGCCATCCATATGTACACCCTCCCCCTCACGGTGCTAACTCGCCTAAGAAGGAAAACGACGGTAGGGTGTAATCCAATACCTACAATTTTTTTGTTTCACGGAGCATGACATAACGCCAAAATTTAGTGAGTCAATTATTGTCAATTGCAATATTTAAGTTAGAACACGTCATTTCGAGATGTCCGTAGTCATAAAATAAAGTTTAAGTGGTAATGTATCGAACTTTCATTAAATGAATAAGGTAGTTTATTTTTCACATCTTCATAATTTGAATTCCTGTGACACTTGTTTTCAGGTTTAAACAATAAAGAGAAACACAGCAGATCGATGATAAAACGTTTTTTTTTTCAATTTGGCAGCAATTATACCTTTTGCGTCAATGATCCGTAAAGACCTAGCCGTTAAGTGAAAATATGAAAGATGTAAATGATAAATGAACTGAAATTACTTCCGTATCCACCGTTTTATTTATTTTCCTTTTTTTGTGGTGTATTGGACATGAGAATTCGATAATATATTAGAATTTTGGAATAACCTCACATAAAGTGTCAATGAATGTTATTTAGTACAGTAGCTGGGGACTAAAAGTAGGTCTTGCTTTGCATGAAATTTGGTAATTCTGATTTTTGCATCATATATAAGGACCCTCTAATGGAAAAGTAAATTTCCGAACTTGTCATTCTAGTGCTTTCGATGCTGCTTTGAAAAATAAAAATGAAAAAAAATTGGTTTCCGGAATAGTTCGTTTTCAAAGTGATTTAAAGAAATAATATCTACTATCAATATTGTAGATCAATATTTACCAATATTCCCATAACTTTTCGATATTAAAATCAACTTATACGTTTGTAAGAGGTAGATAAATAATTGAAAATAGATTTAATTACATACAACGTTTTATACCTACATTGGAAGTTATGTTCACGTCACATCTACAGTAAAGCAACTACGTATTTATTTTTTCTCAGATTTTATGTGCCATCATCATAATCATTATCATGTACATTAATGGGGACGCAAATCTCTCAGAAATTTGTAGTTCCTTTTCTGCGTACCTGGATGGAGTCAATCACACAAATAAATAAAGCACATGTGAGCATTAAAAGATGTGTCGTCGATATCCTATTATTTCATATTCTTTTTCCTCTTCAAGATAACAGCATTTATAATTATATTAAGAAAAGAAGCTACTTGACTCATTTATTTGAAAATAATGATAACTACTTGTGTCATAACAATTGTCTGCTCCATGGTGCATTATCGTAAACTGTTCTTAAATGTTCTGACGTCCTGTTCGTGTTAAATATGAAACTGAGTGAAACTTGCCAATGGGAAATGTAGTATCTGCCATATTATCTAGATAAATTAAATAATTTCTCTAAATAAAAGTTAGCGTTCATATTATCGTTGGTTTCGTTTAATTTCTTATCTTGTTAATATTTAACGCTCATTATGTGCAATAATTCGTATGAGAGTCCTTCAACATATTGTATCCGTTAACTATTTTTTATGTTACTGACATTCAGTTGATTTCATTTAATTAATGTCCATAAATGTTCTGATAATTTTAGGTAGATTCCCTGCCGGAAAACGAAATATTTCAAGACTAAGAGTACAACAATCGAGGGAGGAAATAAAGTGGAGATGTCATAATATTGAGAATGATGGAATTACAAAATAAAATCGGACAATTCTTTTTATAACCAACTTGATAATTAAAGAGTGCCTACCTTAAAATATCGCTTATAATAAAACTTAATACTTTCAATGAGAAATGTTTTTCATCTCTTCATAAACCATGAATTATCAAATGTATCGTTTTAGCATGATCTTGTCCAGGCCCAGCTGTATAATGATGAGTATACCGATATCAGGTTGTGAACTCTAACCAGGTTGTAAACTGTTTTCGACTATTTTGATAATTCCCTCAATATTGTAGTCGTCAAACACGTTATAACTTTCATTTCAATTCAATATTATTTGTTTTCTCAAACCCATGGTGAAATTACCTTTCCTTTCTTTTTGACATGCATATCAGCGATTAATCATCAAAACAAGAACAGCATCGATGCTGAAGAACCACACGGCTATACATTGTACATGTTTGCTCTGTCCATCACCGTTCCATCTTTTGCGCTGACCCATCTATTGCCATCCCACTCCAGTAAACTCCAGCGTAGAATTCAAAGCGATCTTCTTCCCCTTCCTTTAAGGATTCGCTGCCAACGATGGCGCCGTTTCATCCTCCCACGTGAATCTTAGAAAGCGCATCTTGGCGAAAGGCCCAGGGAGCTTGCTTATCATGGGATTCGCTAGATGCAGGTCGATTTTGCTCCGTTTCTTGCTGAAGAGAGAGCAGACTGTTTACTCATCCTTTTTTATCAACACAGGGAGTCAACTCTATTTGACTTTCAGTTTTCACTCAAATAGTCCAGGAGGTTCAATGTCACTTTAAGAAATTTTCTAGTGGTGGGTCATCATATTTCTCTCATCGATTCGATGAAATGAAGGAAAGGAATGATATTACAATTATGGAATAAATGTGTAATAGAAATGGTTATATTTTCTTTTCTTATATTTGGAGAGTAATGATATTATTTTCTTTACGGACGTCAATCATTTCTAATTTGTTGAAGGTTAAAATCTTAACATACTACCTTTAAAATTTTAATGTTGTGGTGGGTCGCGTAAGTGGGATTCATCCCCTGTAGCTTCAATACATTTCATACTTTTCATAAAATCTTGTTTAATATTGCTCAAATATAGAATAATATTCAGTTATGTGGGGCAACAAAAATTTATGGGAGAAAGAATGTTCAGCTTGAAAACGTGCCTTTTTCTGTTTCTATGTCTTTTATGGTCGGAGCTGCCGAAAGCTACCGAAACAAAATTCAACATGGATATCGGGAGATATAAAAGGCGCCGTGCCAATTTCTACGAAATAAACATGGGAGTTAAGGGTACAAAGGTCGTGCATAATAATAATCGTGTAGATTAATACAAAACTCAGAGTTCAAAACTCGTGATCTGAAATGGCATGTTTTCAAATAAATATGACACCTCAGCCTAATGCTTAAGCAAAAATGTGTGCTGACATTTCGAGCCAGTAATGTATCACGAGAATCATTATAAATAACATACGTATTTATATTGTACAGACATATAATATCCTAGCGGAATTTATCCTAGGTCACCCGAGAGTCTGAGTTGGTCCCATGTGGGCCGTCACTCTCAATATCACGATAAATATCTATCAAATTGTGTAGATCTTAATATATCAATAAGTGATCTAAAAAATACATTTAATTTAGATAAAGAACATATTTGATTCTATGTCATGTATTTCGTCTCTTCAATTCATGTTCCCTTACATGTATCTTGTATCAAGAGAATTGTGGAGTAAAATTTTATCTGTCCAATTTTTCTCCTAATTCATCAGGTGACGCACACGTAGGTCTGAGCAGAAAATACGGTACATTGGAATTTTACGTGAACAGATAAATGTACTTTTAAAATAACGTACCTGAATGTATGCAGTGTAACACCAAGGGAATTATAAAGAAAGAGATAAACCAGTTCAAAGAATTTAACGCACTATGTAGACGATTTATAGAGTTCTCTAAAACATGTCACTGTGATATTAAACCAAAAAGTGTTTTTGCAAATATAAACATTTTGGGCGTATGCACCCTCCTGATGAAAGAAAAAATAAGTGCATATCCTGAATTCAGTGTGAATAATATCATTAAGTGCACTCATAAAGTGCAATGAAACACACACTTATGCAATTTTTTCTATTCATTTTCAATTCATTCGATGTTAGTTCAGTTCAGTTATTTTAAGTTCTCAATTTTTTTCCAACAAAAATGGATACCAGAACGGCAACGAATTTTTTTATTGAATATTATGTTTCCACGTCCTACGGAATATTTTCAAACAATTCAAGATTTTGAGATGGGTTGTTAAATATTGAGGTTGCGAAAAAGTTTGTGTTTTATGATACATAAAATTTTACATTCGATGTGATAACTAATTGGGATTTTAAACTATATCAATAAAATAAATGTACGTTAAACATTCAATCGTTATTTGGCTACAAAAATAATCAAAAGTGAAAATTGCAGAAAATTATTTTATTGTGGGATAACAAAACACTTTCGCATTCAAAATATCTCTTTGCTCTTGTGTCGCGAAAATATTATTGCCACAGACATTATCATCTACATGCGAATTATTCCTTAGTATAATGCTATCAAATAAACAATTTAATAATCTTAAGAAAATAATGAGATTTTGCAGTAGTTGTGCCTTAACGGGAAATGTTAGTTTTGACCACATGTTCGAATGATCGACTAAAATATCTTCAATTTTGAATTACGAAATTGATATTCTCATAATACAAGAAAATAAGAATGCTGACGTAACATTGAGATTGAAATGTGATTGAAAATGAGAAAACGTTTTAGGTTGGTATGATTTCGTAGACTGAGATCCTAGTGGATATTTGTGCGCTGAGTTTGGTTGCATCGCCTGCGAAGTGACAGTCTGTTGAGAGACAAAGCCACAGGGGATGGTTGAGGAGAGTGCGGGTGTATCGATCTGAAAGCGGGCATCTCAGTCGACGTCGGACGCTAGACATTGCCCGCAATCTACCCTGTTCTTCCTCCTACGCCGTCTTCTTTTCTCTTTTCCCTTCCTTCTCATCCCCCTTCCTCCCTTGACTTCCATTTTGCCACCACTCGTAAGTCTCTATTTCCTTCTTCTCTCTATTCCCAGGAGCCGTTTCAGCTGCAAGCGTTTGTCTAGTCTGTGTGTTTCAGAACATCCAGCTCAACCCCAGCGATATAAAAATATGCGAATATATAATGTATCACTCCATTATAGCTTATCATAGTTTTACTTTTATAATAATAGAAATTTTTATTTATTGTGTACTTAAATAATGATAGGAAATGAAAATATCTTTTTAAAATATGCTTACTTCCGGAGAGTAAATTAGTTTATTGTCCTCCACGTGGTCATACGCAATTTGAACTGTTTTTTTTACAATAAATTTATTTATTAAAACATCATTGTCACACACACACAAAATTTAACATATTAGTTATTTAAAATAAGGTAAATATAAAAATGAGATAATGACAAAATAGAACATTACTCAACGTATTATGTGCAATCACTGGATTTAATATTAACTTATCAGAAGGATTTGATAGAAGTGTTTGTATAAATACTTTAATCAAGTTTATCTTGTAGCAAATTTATGCAAGGTCTCGTTCTTAAGACACGCAATTACATGCTTCGTGGGAGATTTTTAACAGGTTTATTTAATTTTCATTTTTCATTCAATGTTGAGTTATGAAAGTTCGTTACTTGGAACGTCCCCACTGTAAAGATTACAAGATGATAAAGTTAACAACGTGATTCCAACTTCCATTAAAATGAAAATTACACACTTAAATTCACTCGTGTTTACACTGCTGAAATGGAGAACCAATATGAATTATAACCAAAATAACATTTACGAAAAATTTTACTCTTTAATTTGATTAAGCTTATAGCATAGTAGCTAAATTTATATTGATTAAATACACCAATTTCCCGCGGGTGTACTTGAGAAACCTTACATTACTATTAGTACAAAGATAGCTGTTGAATATGTATTAAATGCAATGTGTGAAGTGTAAATTCCCAGAATGAAGGAAGAAACATCATCATAGATGAAATATTCGAAATATTCTTGTGGACATATCTATCACTGTGTTACGTTTACTTATATTTCCTACTGAGTCATTAATTCAGTACACTGCTTGATTAATAATGGAAGAGTCTTAAGAATACGTCATTATAAGAAAGATCAGAATACTGTGACACACATTCTTGTGTTGAAGTGTAGACTAATACTTCCTGGAATATGGCTATTGGAAACCTTTTCCCTAAGTGGTATCTCTTATCTCAGGTCGACCTGTATATAATCGGCGGGTTTATTACGTCTCTTAAAAAGTGATAAATTGTAACAACAACGTACCACAGCCCATGTGTCTCTCAAAAGGAAGATCAAATATTTTCGCTAAACCTTTATGGTCATTTCCTCCTAGATAAATCTGTTCGTTATAATTAACCGACGTAGAATCACTGTCTCCTGCAAATCTTGGTTAAGGTTTGTGTTATATCGTATACATCACAATGTGGATATATGAGTAATTGTTTTGTACGTTATGCCAATCTTGAATGTACATTATGTTTCCGAAGCAACAGTACAATATATAATTGCATTTTTATGATACAAGTATATTTTGAATCGGCAATGAAATTTAAAAATTTTATTTGTTTCAAACCAGTGTCCCACATCACTTTATTATACAGCAGTACATTAAAATATTGCTTTAAGAGAACTCATTTCAGGATTCTCTCATTAAAACTAAGTTTGTTTTAGTATAAAATTAAATCAAATTTTCAGACTTCAATTGTATGTACAGTCATTTGATTAAGTCGCAAACCAGAGACAAAAAGTTGCGAGTGGAATAAAATTAACGTCGGGAGGAAGTAATAATTTTGTTTTATTACATTACCCCGCGGTTTGTGTGAATATTATATTATATTATATTTCGTTACGTTATATTATGTTACGTTATATTATGTTACGTTACGTTATATTATGTTACGTTATGTTATATTGTGTTACGTTATATTATATTAATAAACAATTTAGACATTAATATCGTATATCCAGCATACAATTCACTCAGAAGCATGTTTTTCCTGAAACTATTTTTCTACAAATTGCAAGTGAAGGGTTAGGCCGTTTGTCCATTTTTTCCTGGAAGAATATTCAAGTTCTTAAGTTTGAAAAGGAAGTGGTACGTTAGTCTTGAGCCTGATGAGCATTTGCCCGAATACTAAGGAAATTCACGTTCTCCTGCTCAGTAAGTTAGAAGACTAAGCAGCATATACTCTGAACTGCCATTTCCATTTACACACTGCGTGTTTCCCATTACGAAACATCCAACAGACCATCAGTGTATTCAGTCCTCGCGTGTTCATTTCCCTCTGATTCCGAACATATCCATCACGAATAATTGTTAATTTCATTATGAACCTCGTCCTTAACCCTCACGCTATACTACTCTCTGAATTTGATTTCCTCCTCATTCCTCTGTTCTCATTTGTAACTCCCGTGACACGTGACCTCGCATTTTCCACGCGGCATCGCATGGGATTCCCCTGCATCGCGAAGTACATTGGGGCTGCGCGAAAAAGCAGCGCAGTACCCCCACCGCCACCCTATCCTACGTTTTTTCTCCTCCATCACCTCCCAAACTGAAAAAAGGAGTCAAATCAAAATCGCACTTAAAGTTCGCACCATGTTAAATTAGACTTCATCAGAGTTAATTGCTCTCGCCTTTTCTCTGCCTCGAGCCTCTCGCCATCTCTGTTGCTTTTGGTATGAGACCAAGTGACGTCACTAGCGTTTGGGCGCGGCTACAATGCCGCCACGCTGTTTTAATACCACGCGCGAAAAAAGGTTAACTCCCTACCGCAGACCCGCGCAATGTCGAGTGTCTTAAATGGCTACGAGGAGGAAATGGTTTGAAATTTGTTTTGAATTATCAATTTAGCTAAGTGGAACTTTGTCGAAGGTCACAGTGATGTTCGCTAAAGGTCTGTGGAACACAGAAGAATTTATTCCGAAAACTCTTCACTGAATTAAGATATTCAGGTTCTTAATTTTTAGCATGTTTCTCTTCTTCTTTAGAGAGAAAGTGTTATTATTTATATATTCTCAGAGTGACACGTTTATGCAAATTAAACGTAATACAAACGTAATTTTCTAAATTTGACTGTGCATCAATATAGAGAAAAAGAGCACTTAGTTCGTATTTTACAACATGGCAATATAGAATAGCAATTCTCATATTCTTTTTGAAAGGAATATTATACTCTCATTTTACCGAACAATGACTTCCTAGAAATCTAGAACCAGTGAATATTCATGCGATCTCGAATTAGATATCCGTAGCCCTCATTTGCATTTGTTCTCACAGGAAGAGAACATTTAAATCACTGGTCCTAACTGTGAAGTTAGATCATATGTGAAACCTAAGAAGGGTCCAATACATCATATCAAGATTTTACATGGGTAAATTGTAGAGAAACGGAAGTATATCTGCTATTTGGGGCCATATAATCGTGTTTGAAACTCTCATATTTATTTATACATAATAGTAGAAGAAATTCGCAGCTGATCCCGGAATTTGAAAAGAAACTAAAACAATCATTACTGGACGCTCAAAGTTTTAAAACAATTCACAAAGAAAACAAAAAAAATATTTCAAATGTTAAACAAACAAACAAACAAACAAATACGTCAAAATTAAAAGTAAAATTGATATAATTTACCTGCCAATGGATATTAAATTTTACATTATAATACGAGTGTGAAAGTTTACGAAAACTACTGCAACACGGTAAGAATCGAACAAATTTGTTGGAATAACTATTTTCGAAACCAACGTTTGTGACTGTGGTCCTTGAAGTATAACACGTCACTGACAACAGAATGTTACGTGCGTCTTGCGTTTGCGTTAAGTGTGTTCCTATGCGTGCATATTATGTGCATGTGAACCGCGATGCAAGTCACGAAAATGTTATTTGCAGGGTGGGTGTTATTTAACAGAGGGCTTTGATTGCCTACTGTACCTTATGTATACTCTTAATGCTATGAATCATTTTAAAGACATATTTACGTTAATTTCGTCCGACCATATTAGATTATTTAACAAGCCTGATAAATTTTATTTTTTACTAAAAACATCTATGTTACATTTAATATCTAACATTAATTTGTCACAATTTTGTTTCAAATTTATTTACCTTACCCATTGCATTAGCAGCAAGCAATATGTACAATATTTAAAACGAGCACTAAAATGAATCTAGACATATGGTGTAAGCGAGGGATCATAACTAAGGAAGCTGGTACAGTGGGATTCAGGAAGATAAAATACTGTAAATGCCCTTATCATGTTTGATGGTTCAGAAGCACAACGGAAGAAAATACGTTTTCTGGTCTGGTCATCCAATAAAGACGAAGAAGAGTTACAACGCTGACCTAATTACACGACAGCGAGCTTCCAATTACAACTGTAACCGCCTCGTGGGGTTGGCAATGAAGAGGATTTGATTCTGACTGTTTCACGAGCGTTACAAATCTGAAAAATTGTCTTACCACAACCGTTTCTGAAAGTAAAATTTTGTCAATCGGTTATCAAAAAATTGGGGTTATATTGCTTTATTACCAGGGCTATGATTTGAACATTTCCCCTCTCAATTTCTATTTTTTTGAGGTATCGATTTCCAGCGTTTTGAACCTCATGAGATCAATTGACTTTAATTTAATATTACACGAAAATGCATATTTTTGCATATATTTTGTTTGCATTTAAATACACATTTTTGAAGATTTTTATTTGAACTACGAAAGTTTTAGGTCAAACTACTGTACTATACATGTTTATTATTGAAATATGGCTTATACACTATGAACGAGCTCAGTGGTATTATTCAATCCTATTTGCACTTGCACTTTCATAGTAAAATTGGTAGATAATAACGTAGTTTGCTTTTTAATATTAAATTTACCCGAGGTGGTATATAAACTATTATGTGTTTCTGTATCTCTGTAATTATTTAATTTCCATCATCTACGTAAGGATTGTAAATTTTCTAATATTAATTGGATTTCTATTAATAGATTCATATGTACCACCTCGGATAATATTTCTTTTACTTATGGTTTCCCAAAGATACATAAACTTTATGTCCCATATAGGATAATAATATCTTTCCAGAGTAGCCCATTAAATTAAACTAAATGTATTCTGAATATATTTAGGAATGTATTAAATGAGCCCAAACATTCTATAATTAATAGTTGAGATTGTATCTACAGATATAAGAACACTATTCTTGATAGTTTTATGAAATTAATTTCATTAGACGTTGCATCATTGCTCACGTGTCTTCCAAATGTGCTATGTATTGTGAAATTCCAGAAACAGAAATGGAAACAACTTTTCGAATATTACTTCAGTCTACATATTTTACATTTAATCAAAAAATTTATCATCAGGTCGAGGGATGTCCTGTGGGTAGACAAATACACCCTGATATATCAGAATTTGTATTAAGTGGTTTAGAAAAAGTTGGTCTTGAGAAACTAAACTTTGTACGTGTACTTTATGTATTAATTAAGCTATCTTTCAATTGGTATAGGAAGGACACTTTTTCAGGTTGCATATTAAATTTTTTTCCCAG
This sequence comes from Laupala kohalensis, assembly GCA_002313205.1. Taxonomy (NCBI): domain Eukaryota; kingdom Metazoa; phylum Arthropoda; class Insecta; order Orthoptera; family Trigonidiidae; genus Laupala; species Laupala kohalensis. Next base: position 99,505 of record NNCF01128621.1, read on the forward strand.
GGAATACAAAAGAACACGAACACAAAAGAAAGATATGATTTATAACTTAAAAGATAACGCAATAGTTCTTTCGAATTAACAACATCGGAGGGAAAATTTAAAAATAGTGCCTAACATAATTTTAGTTAATTACCATCCCAAAGAATTTGTTAATAAAAATATTTTAAAAATATAAAATTACCTTCTTAAGAGTCAACAACAAACGCAACCTCCACAAGATGAAAATATTTTGTGCCGTGTTTCCTTATAACATGTTTATAACTCCTTCACTTCATATATTACTAATGTCTGAGAATATGAAAATAATTTCAACACTTAAAAATAAAAGAAGTAATTCGATAACGAAAGGGGTAGATACAAAATGTCAGATGAATACTAACAAAGTAGTATACAAAATAAAATGCAAATATTGTAATGCTAGCTACGAAGATCAAAGAAAGAGGGCTAAAAAACTAGAATCCAGGAGCACAAACGAAAATTAAAATGATTTGAACATAATTACCTTACATTGCATTAATAATCACTTATTGGGTTGAAAAAATAAATTAGTTTTGGACAAAGAAGTTAATTGTCACTGACGAACCCAAAAGTCCCACAAAAAATACTATTGACGTTGCATATGAGACATGATATTTATGAAAAGTACTCTCGGAAGTTTGAATTTACCCACAGACACTGAAAAGCTATCTGTTATATGCAATACAATATATATTTAATACAATTTATAATGTTTGCATTGTTTCTTCTTTTTTAAAAGATATTTTGTGTTTGTATTTATGTTTAATATCATGTTCAATTGTTCTGTCGTTATGTTTTTTGTTATTATTTGTAATTATTTGAATGACCTGACGATGACTCTAAACATTGGGAGTTCTTATAAAAAGTACATTATTCGTCCGTAAAAGGTTGTAAGTCTTTGATTATTTATTTAATTAGATTATATAATGAACGTTAATAGTAGTAGAATTGTTTTGACAACACTTATTATACATTATGAACAATACTAAAAAATTAGAAAAATCAAGAACACTTCACTCTAAACCTTACTCTAGAACATTGATATTCTCCCTTATTTGATTTCTGTGTTTATTGCCAGCTCCGTGACTCAAAGGGACAATAAAACACTTTGAGTAAAACAAATTTCAGTGACGTGCAGAGAGTGCTTTAAATTTTTCCAACCTTTAGCGTCCTCCCAGACTTCGTAAATCATTCTCTTCCAAGCGAGATAACGGATATTTCATGCAAGTGTGATGTTACTTGGCTATGGATGTCATGGGACAACAGGAGGAAAAGAAAATCTCACTTTTCCTGGGTTAGTTCCTGATCTTCCTTTATTAAGATCTTCTTAGGAATTAACTACAGATGCATGGGGAATATTTGTCCAGAACTGTAAAACCCAGAATTGAATTAAATGAAGAAAGGGTAAATATGAGTGAATCAGGCTTAGTTTTTCATTCAAACAAGCATAGTTATCTGTTTTAACAAACGAGTAACTATACAATTTCAACACTTAAAAAATCCTAGATACAACAAATTTCACCATAAACCTACATTCAAAAAAATTACAAAATGAGTATGACTACGTAAAAGACAAACTAATTTACTTTCCGAGGTAGGGATCATCTGCGCTTAGAAGAGAGTGGGTGGTTGATTTCGGGAAATTCAAATCCATGTATTTGTGTTTTCCACAACACGAGATATTTCCCTTAGAGATGCATTTTAACTGGAGTAAGATTCAAAAAAGTATTTATTTTACTTAATTAACATTTGCCGATTAAACATTTCTTGATCTGTGAAAAAGTTTCCAGAGCAGCGTATAATATAATATACATGAAAAGATTCTGGACTTGAGAATACACTTCAATAATAATCAGAAATATCCCTTTAAAATGTAAGAGAAAATAATAATAAAGAATGTGTAGTTATTTACAATATTATTTAATTTCGCGTTGATGGAATGCTACGTACTTAAAACGTTATTTGCTCCAATGTTTGGTAAGCTTAATGCTGAAAATAAAAAGAATTGTGAGACTGGTTGGGTATAACGTTTTACCTGGATTACAGTATTTAAATTGTTTTAATATTCTTTCAGTATTTTTTGTTAACGTTTTTCCTAGTTATAATCCGCACCTTGCGTAATTGTAAAATATGCTTGCGACTAGTCATGAGTAAAAACTTATTTGCATAACGAATGCAACCCGCAAAGCAGGCGTGTACTGCAGTGTCGTTTCTGTTGGTCGTTTCCGAGAACGCATAAAACATACTCCTCTGCTCGCTCTACTACTGCATCCTTCCACATTATTCTCACCTGAAAAAAAAATCAAATTCACTAATATTTTTAACTCATGAGTTTGTATATTTGTTAATAAAGCATAATTATACCATAAAATTAATTTTGATCGAATATCTATCGTGATAAGTTTTTCTAATTTCAATTAAATTCAAAAGGGTTTTATTAGACATATTCCTTATATTTATATACAAACAAACATATTGTAAAAATGATGTCGGGACTGAGGGCCCATGCACCTATGTTTAATCCCGAGGATATTCACTGCCAACGAATGTACTAGTCATTTGTTTGCTACGTATTTAAATTTTACGAAAAAAAAGATACAAAACTGCAACTAGAATAATGAAATTAGGTGGGATAAAGCAACTAGAATATTCGTTGAGCACCGTTGGGAACCACGGAAAACCAACATTCAGGTTAATCAAGTACAATATATTACAAGTAAGTATGTTTAGATAGTAGTAATAAAATTAACTATACAGTAATACTTCAGAAAATAATGAGTAATAATAATTAGTAAATAATAACATAAGAAATACAAGTCATCTTCTTTTCTTTTCCTTCATTCTTTATCCTTCCTTTTTGAGATTCCAAGTAACCTGAAATATATTTAAGAAGGGGCGACAAAATCACATTCTTGTAAAATTTCCAAAATCTTAGTTTTTCTTTTCCCCCTGACAATACTAAAGAATCTGCTCAGGAGTTGCACTACCGTTGATCTGTTATCCCTCATAATTTCTATTGACAGGTTCTTACGCTAAGGTCCCCTTCGGAAAGCCATTCGCTTCGATTGCATTCGGTTTTGGTGCAAAAGAATAAAACGTGAATCCATTCTTCCTCTTCTGCGCAGAGTCGACAAGTGTTACTTAACTCGCCTCGTTGTTTTCGGTTTTTCCAACCTCCCAACCTAAACCATGCGTACCCTACTCTATCTGATTTATTTAACTAATCAATATATGGTTTTCGTCCCCATTCCCCAGCGACCACCGTTTGTACAATAAGAGAACGATTCTCTAATATATCGAGTACTGATTCCATATCTAGTTTCCTGAGTTCTATTTTGATGCTTTCTAAAATATTTGTATAATTGTATTCATTTACGTCATTGTCCCCAACTCCTAATTTATTTAAAATAAATTTAATTGTAGTACACCGTCCGACATGTCTATTGTTTTTGTAACATTCTAGTACAATTTTATTGTTGACTTGTAGGCTTGGCCCGGAAAATATTATGTTTTAAAAAACCGGTCTGGAGAGAGGCAAAAAGAAAATTATCCCCTGTTCCCCATAATTTTGCACCCTATGCTATAATGGGTATTAATACTGAATTAAACATTTTATCCGATAGCTTTGGGGAAATTTCAGGAACTCTAATGGAACATTTGTTTATTTCATTGAGCGCAAACATACCTTTTCTTTTAGCTCTTTCTTTGTGCCCACTCCAACCCAGCTGTACCCCTAAGAATGTAAACTCTTTAACAATATCTAAGGTGATACCATTGAATACCCATTTTTCTTCTTTGCTTAATACCCACCTGTTTTTTGAATATCATTATTTTTGTCTTTTTAACATTTAATTTTATTTTTCTATCATTGCCAAACTTGCCTAGAGCATCTCACCCTCTTTGGAGTTCCACTACGGATTTAGAGAAAATGACCAAGTCAACCGCAAATAATAGTGCCGGTATAGACATTCCTGAGTATGTCACAATAGGTGCCTCCGTCTGCGCGATATTCAAATAGTCAATAATATCATCAACGAACAGGATAAAAACCTGGTGAGAGAGAACGCATCCTTGCTTCACACCGATGTTTACAGGGAAAACCTTTGTTGTAGTGCTAGTCGATTTTCACATATGCACAGTCTCCGGGAAAAGTTGCCTGCAGCATGTTGATGAATGTTTGTGTGATTCCTATTTTCCCTAGTGTTTGCCAAAGAAGTACTCTGTCTACTGTATCTAAAGCTTTATCGAAATCAAATACACAAAATATTTTCCCTCTTTTTGATGAGGTGGTAGTTTCCACCACAGAGTTTATTATAAATATGTTATCTACTGTGTTGTAATTATTTCGAAAACCCGCTTGAAATGGTGATAAATGTTTATTTAATTCAACCCAGTTTTTGAGACGGTTATACGATATTGAACAAAAAACTTATAACACTGAGGAGAGAGATTCCTCTATAATTTTTTGGGTCGTTTGTGTCGCCTTTATTCTTATATATCGGTTGAATTACCGCTTTTCTCCATGGTTCAGGGAAAGTAGATGTGTCCAACATATAGTTGTACATACGTTTTAAAATTGGACTTAACGATGTTTGAAGAGCTTTTATGCATTCGGGTGGCAGACCATCTATACCAGGAGCTTTACCACACTTCAAGTGACCTATAGCTTCTTCGATGTCTTCAACTACTATCGGTTCGTCTAGTTCGGGTATTGTATGTACTAGTGAAACGCGTTCGGATTCAATGAAAGTGTTATTGTCGAAAAGCAATTTCCTAAAATGATTTCCCATATCTACGCCTCTATATTGCTCATTGACTGCTGTTTACATCCTAGTTTACGAATGACTGTCCAAGCGTCTGCAGAAATTCTAGATGTTACTATGTCACGTATGACCTTCCCGTTCGTGCCAAACACTTTTAGCATTTCGTTGTGTCTCCTTGTAGGTTTTCCTTAATTTTAAGTATGCACTGCGGTGCATTCCCCTCCCAAAAGCTGATATTTTCGTATTGCGCCCGTCGTCCGTTTCTTCGCTTCTCTACATTCCCGGGTAAACCAAACGTTCTCTTTTCTTTGTGTTTTATTGTGTGGGATTACTTGCATGTCTCTGCCAGTGAATGTTAAGTTATCTTCTAAACAAAGAGCCGCACTGTTTAAATCTCCCAAAAGTAATTTTTTCTGTACAATGGTGTACAATTTTCCGAGATTTTTTTCAAAGTTTTCAACGAATTTAATGTTCTTGGCTTTAGTCCATTTCATGAGGGGAAGAGCTGTAGTTATTTACTTCTGCGACTGCCTTGTCACCTCTGCTTTCAATCGGATTTCAAGACATAATGCCATGTGATGCGAGACAATCGTAGGTTCGACCCAAAAATCATGTAGCAAATGCAGAATATTTTTTTAATGTTAGAGCATAGTCTATAACATTTTCTCCGTTTTTATTGATAAATGTCATATTACCTTCCCTGTCTTATCCGAAAGTTCCATTTAATATTTCAAGATTATGCTTGCTACAGAAGCTTAATAATAATTTTCCTTCGGCGTTGCATATTTTATCTTTGCTATTTCGAGATGGACAGTCCGAGATAAAAGTATTATCGTTTATTGGTATGAAGTTTTTGTACATTGAATGACCTACTGTGCAAAAATGTGATCACAATAATTTCCTTTATTTCAACCATTTATTTTTAGTATTTTCCATTTACCGCTACGAGTGTGCACTAGGACCTGAAAAATACGTCTTTCCTCTGCGCGAATTCCTTACTACGCCAGGAGAGTGATGCGAGTATACTCAAAAGTCATATAACTTTGCCAAAAATTATGCAATGTAGCTACCTTTGTACGAGGTAAAAATGTTAAAATATTACACGTTAATAAATTAAAGGGTTCCGTTGGTGTATAATTATTCATTTACCTTTTGTATGAGCGTATCTTGAATGTCTATAACCTAACCTGTATATTTTACAGAGTTCAAGAAATACACAAATAAATAAACTACGAATGATAGTAAGTTGCAGGTTTTCAGTCATATGGATATGCTGGAATTGGCTTATCTCTAGTTGGCAGTATAAAACTACGGTTCGTACTAGCTAACGTTTCTGAGCATGATTGTTCCATATCCAGAGCGAGTACCCAAAGTGGTATTATTAGCGAAACAACAACAATTAAAACATTCCACAAAAACACATATCATATATACAAAGTTTAAAGTAAACTAAAATCAGCCATCTGGAGAGATATGCTGTATGTCGAGTACCAGAAAACACACGGCTAAGTGCTCCAAAACATTAGCTAGTATCAATCGTCGTTTATTCTGCCAATTCGTGATAAACCAATTCCAGGAAACTATGAATTTTATGTAGTCGTAGATGCTGGAACTCATTGTTGGCGGGGAATTTTAAATGGTTAGTTATACAGTTAAGTACAATGACGTCAGTAATCAGTGTAGCAACCTCGGTCAACTCTTAAGGAGGTTAGGAGTGTCTTACCATCCACAAGGGTAGAAATTGTACTCAAACGATATCAGTATAGTCACTATTAATCTCCCTGAATTAGAAAACTAAATCAGACATACCAATCGTCTACTATAGTCTTTTCCATCTTCGGGTTACTTAGGGGCATTCTTCGGGTTACAGAAGATGAATCGTATTGCCTCTTTTAGTGACATGAAATGTCGTTTCAATTGACTAAATTCTACCCTCGGATAAGAGACATAACCTCATACAAACCCCTTGACTCTCTCAGAAATGATTGATATTTTAGGCTGTACTTGGTAAATACGAGTTTACACAATCGAAATGGAATTTTAGATTATTTATATAACATAGAGTATTTTCACGTATGTCCGAAGATTAATTTTCATAAAGAAGAAATTAATAACATCTAAATTATATACCTTTTAAGTCACGACTCAAAAAATAATACATTTCAAGAAAGTTTTTGATCAATATTTTTCAGTTTATTAATAATTATAATGAAACAGAAAATGACAGTTTTTAAATAAATATATAACCAGGGAGTAAGTTACTGCCTTTCTTTTAGAAAACAATGAAATATCCATGACCATATTTTATTTCGATCAAAAGAAGATATAGCCCCAAAATATCACAACAAACGTATACTTTTTCTCTCATTTGTCAAAATGTTTTCCTCTCCCACCTCAGCTCCTTTTCCGGAGAAACATTTCTTTCGCTGGACCACCATTTTTTCACCTTCTTTTTCAGTTCTCTCTTCAGTGGGTCGTACTGATTGATAACTGTTTTTCATGCAAACTTACAGCATGTTTTGTATACTTTCAACGTCCATTATATAATTAAGATTAAAAATAAATCAATCAATAAATAAAAACATACAGCATTTTATGAACTATTTCACAATAACACAAAAATATCGTAATCGTCAATACAGAGGTCGTAAGTCTTAATTTATTTATCTATATTTATGTTTTCTTCTATCGAGCAGTCAACACATACTCCCTTCGAAAATTTTGGCTACAAATCCATTAAAATGCGTACGTTTTTTATATTTTTACTATATGATAACGAAGATTACTTGTTACTTCAAACAGGAACGGAACTTCTAATTGACGGTTTTAATTAGAATAAAAAATTAAATAATTCTCTTTTCGGTTTCTTATATTTTTCCTTGTAAGAGCTTCATATCTTTTCAGGCGCTATGTCTTGAAAGATGACCGATTTTTTGGTCGAAAGTGCTCTCAGAAAGAGAGTTCAAAGTTGATGTGTTTATTGAGATAATCTTTTCAAAATTTCGTTGAATCAATTGTACAAAGTTTACATCGTGTTTTTAACTCAATATATTTTTATTAATAACGCGAAATAATTTTAAATTTTACATCAATTTCTTTAACACAAATTCCAAAACTGTTTCTTTTAAAAATAAATTCATTTTTATTATAGCATTGTCTTAAATAAGAACTATTTCTAATGTACACAACACAAATTTGGATAGTAACCCTAGTATTTTTTATTAAAAACCACATGCAAAATTATAGCACAAATGACCTAAATAAAATCACTGACCTTAAATTTGAAGCTTTGTTCAGGCGATTGTGGAGTAATTAATTTGATGAAATATAAACAGTATTCTATTTATCCGTTCATCTCCTTTTTTTATTATTCTAAGACATGTTTGTCAACTAAATAAAAGAACAATATTTATATATTATTAGGAAAAATTTATAATATAACGATTTACTCGTAATTTCATCGTTGTATCAGGTATACAGATTTTTCAGTTATAAATACATTACAGAGGAAAAACTTAACAGGTTCAGAAGGTTTAATATAGCTCATTCATTACAAAACGTCTTTATTGTAATTTTCAAGATAATAGCGTCACTTTGTAAATGAAAATTTCTTGTTTCACTTATGAAAGTTAAGAATGTTTTTACAATTTATGAAAAACATATTGTGTTGCCTTCTACCTAGAGCAAAAAAAGGTTTTATACCATCTAGTTAAAAATTACAGGAAATTAATTATATGGCAGAAATTGCAAGTAAAATAATAAATGAAATTTATTGTCAAAAAATGCAGCTGCAAGAAAAAAGGGGGGGTGTTCAAACTATCTTAGAAGTAATTGTATTCTTTTGTCTTAGTGTAAGTCAGAATTAAAGATTTAACCCGTGCTGATAGTTTATGACTCGGATGTTTTTGTGTCAATGATATGTGCAAAACACTTTATATTGCACCTAAGCTTTTTGAAAATCCTCTGCAAGAAAAACTTATATATTTCAAGTCTAGAATCATAGGTGCGATGCAAACATACGAAATGCGTTTCATGAAACTAAGTAAATTTACATTCATTGAGACACGCACACCAAGTGTCATGAAAGGAGCCTCCTGTATCTGTGGGGACCGAAATTGTGGGAACCGATGTGACGTCATATCGATAACCTCTTCTACAACCTATAGAAGATGTAATATTTATTGTTCGCGATTTTGATCATGTTGTGTAATACTGTGAAAATGGAAATTAAGTACTGGTTAATGGTCATATGACACTATACAGTAGATTTGTATAAAAACCGCTTTCTCTTCTGTGTCTGATAGAAATGGTAGCCAGATTAGAGTTTTTTAATGTTTATTTATCATAAGATAGTCAATTTTTTCAACGTATCAGATTTCAACAATGTCAATATTTAAACTTAAATGATTTTGCTTCATACGGAAAGAACTCCAAGTTTATAACCCTTTGAATTTTGAAGATCATAGGTATTAAACATAAAAGCAAAAACATATTTTATATAAGTGCATATATTAGCAAGAAAAGATGAGTTTCTGGTCTTGTTCACTCAACTGCATTTTCTTTTTTTTCTTTCGAGTCTCATATTTATGACGTCACTACGACTCCCTCTATTTCGGCCCGGAGACAGACTCTAGGGAGACACATTTCATGAAACTACAAGAAAAGTTTAATGGAAACCCGTTTCATGCAACGCAATAATTCTATTGGATTTTATTGCGAAATGACGAATTCAAAATAAGCTGGAAAAGAAGTTCGGAAGCTAGAATTCAACTCAATTAAAGCTAGATGACTGGGCTGAGAAGTATCTTTGAATGTATTTCCAAAACTTGAGGGAAACTTTGCACTGACGAAATCACCATTGATGGTCTGCCAGAAAATTTTAGTAGTTTGTTGAGAGATCTTGGCATGACCTTCAACTTTTATTAATTAATTATGTTATGTTGAATGAAAATTGGTGACCAGAATGGGATTTGAACCCGGAACCTTCAGATAACTATGCTATCCTGTTAGCCTCAAGCTCAGTCTACCATTGTCATTCAACTTGCTATATCCAAGAATCTCTGGGGTGATCACATTTCGGAGTCGACCCGGGTTCGAATCCTGGTCCCGACTCCCTTTTTCATTCATCATAACATAATTAATCCGTTACCTTGCGGTGTGATTAATAGCAATTTAAGATATTCCTATATGATTCATTAATTATAAAATAGAAAATTAGATGATAAAATGTCGAATGTCATCGGTGTGCAGTGTGTCTGGTAAAGAGTAGGAACTTCAATCTTATACAATGCAGGGAAGGGAAACTGTTATTTGTCTCTCTGGTGCAGTATTTATCAATCAATTCTACAGTTATTACTTTATTTTTAAGTAAAGACAAATTTCTCGCTTTTGAAAAATACGAGCTTTCAGTTTTTTGATAGCAATACGTCTAGGATCATCACAAAAGTTTCAGTTGAGGTTGGGAATTTCTCATCGTGAAGTAAAAATATGTAAAAGTTACTTTATTCTCTCCGCAACTCGTATCTTGAGAGATTACTATGAGACTTTTGTAATTAATGTTGGGTATGTTGACTTTTAATGTGACATGTACTGTACAAACACCAATTTATCACGTCAATATTTACTATGAACAATCAATATATTGAGCACCACACTTTGACATAAACTGCGGTTTGAATCAATATGTCTTAACACAAATGGAAATCTAAATACAAATAAAATATTTGATAGCGTATATGAATAATTGAGAGTACTCACTCAATGGACGTAAATATTTTAAATGATTTTAATAGGTAAAGTTGACAGTTACTTAACTCAAGTCAACACTGTTATACCTATGTTACCTTCCTTTGCTTTCCTCCCTTCTCATGCAGGTAGCCCTTCCCTTCAATACACACACTAACTCACCCGTATGTCCGGTCCATTCTTTCCTCCGAGGACTTCCTATCCTCTTTCATTCCCTCCCTTTATCTTCGTACCAAATGACAGATGAAGTTTTAATTGGGATGTGATTACGGGAGCCACGCCACCCACACTCCATCGCGCTTCCACGCGTTCTCGGAATATGTTCTTTTCTTGTCAGAGGATGCCACGTGCAGTTTTTTTTCTAAGGGAAACGAGAGAAGGGTCTTTTGTGACGGAATGAATGTGTGGAACGTCGGAAACTTACTCTACAGCGTTGGAAGAAAGTGAGTCTTAAGTGTATCGCGTGCCTTAAAAAGCACTAGGAAGTCTTCGGTTAGTGAGCGACGGAAAGGAGTAGAAATATCTGGTTTAATAACTTATTTAATAAAACTCTTATTTGTGATAACCAATTAAAATTGACTCCTTAGTAAAGTGTATATGGGAATTGAAGACTTATAATAACTAAATTCTGTGTCATCATAGACCAGGCAGATGGGAGAAAAAATTTAAGAAGTTAGGTCGTAGTTTTATTGTGTAAAATACGAAAGTCTAAGAACTCCACGTCTTTATCGTTGGGTTGATTCCGCATTTCCTGGTCTATCTACATTTCATTATTTTACGCAAGACCTCTTTTGTTATATTAGACATCACCTACATAAAAAGATAATCATATTCTTCCGTTTCTCTTATATCATGTAAGATGTAAATGACATCTGCATGAAAATGTACAATACAAATGAAATAATTTAATTACACTTGAAAATGAGCAGAAATACTTTTATTGGTATAAACAACAAAAGTGGAACAAATACTGTATTCACTTGTTATAAGCTATTAAATATTGTGTTTCAAACATTAGGAATTCACACTAAAACATAGTCCGTAAATTGGATTTTCTTTCATGTTTCCTGTAACTTTTTTACTTAACTAAATTACGCTTAAATTTTGTGCATAAAAAGAGAAGTGTCAACAAAAAAACTGGAATGTACAAGAATTGAAATACTATACTAATTCGTAAAGTACATTTTAATTTCACTATATGACACTGTAACATTGCTGTTATACTGTAATGCACGCGTAATTTTCATTCTTATTATATATCCTTTGCACAGGCCTCAGCTCGGTTCGAGTTTTTCTTTGTGTACTTAGATAGGAAATGCTCGTGGTTAGAGAATAAAGTACTTATTTACTTTCACGTGACCATACGTATCTTCTATCTGGTTTTAAGTTATTAATTAGTTAGTTTCTAAAATGTTTTTATTGTATCTTTTTCTAATAAAAAAATATTGTAACATACACGAAACAAATAATATTAAAAGTGACTAATCGTAAATACATTTTTATTTAAATTACAAACAACGTTTTGACTCTGGTTTCAGTCTTCATGCGATATACACTAATTGAACAAATTTATAAAACATAATGATCTTTTGACAACTAGTAATAGAAACAACTGTAAAAAACTTGTTAATATTTGAAAAAAAATTGTTTATATTATACACATAGACGTAAGTTATAAATATATGTATAACAAAAGTAATATCTAAATACAGCTCATCTGAGAAGTTTTCTTCAACCGTTTCTCTAAAAATAAAACATGAATGAGACGACTATATTGCATACCCGCGTTTATCCGATCTTAAAATTTTCACCAAAGTAGTTTGAATGTCTCTGACTGTTGTGGATGAAGTTTGTCACGGACTGAGCGCTGTCGCGTGAGTCGCAGGCATGTGCACTTGCAGACAGCGTGCATATATTAAGCGCCAGATAACGCAACTCTGCCACAGCGGGTCGCAACTCACAGCTTGTGGGTCGGAGAGACGGAAGAATGCTGACAAAGACAGACGTTGCCCTTATTTTGCAAACAGCCCGAGTTGTTTCTCGAGGTGAACAAGAAGTCACGGAAACGACACTGCGGAAATCGTGATATTCTGAGTGGAATGAGAGGTCGCCTGTGATAGAAACTGTTTTGGTAGCAAGCGTGGAATTCGATTCTCTGAGGGATATCATATGTCAAATACAGATATTCTGGGAATGAAAGATGGTATAAACAAAATCTTTTAAACTGAATAATAGGAAGTAACGGGATAGCACTAGTATAAAATATGGTCGCATTTCGTAATGTGTTAGCCATGCCATTTCCCTCAACTATGATGTCAGGGTTCGTATTGCAAGGAGAAGTTTTTATCCAATCGTATTTCAACAGCAGTTGTCGGAAAGAAATATAAGAATAAAGAATATCGTTCTAAATTACGACTCAAAAATGAACTTATCAGTCAGGTACTTTTTTAAAACGTCTAAAATTCAAGCGCGGAAATGTCACTATTTTATTTTCAATACAATCATAGTATTGCATTGAGTATTCTAACTACTTTATAAATTATACTCAAACTAATTAAGAAATGTTATTTAGTTGTATAACTAGTTCAAAAACTATATAATTTTATCAGTATGATATTCAAAATATATTAAATATTTAAAATTATCGTTGAAGTAACATATAAGAAACATCTATATTTCTTACTTGTTCAGAATAATAAATTTGGGAAAAGGTAAGGAATACAAGTGTGAGAGTTATCGGCCATAGTAGTTATAAATGAGTGGTTTTCTTGCATTTGGGGAAGAAAATAAGAATGTTTATCAATTTTCGATGGGTTATCAATTTAAAATTAAGTATAATTTTTTAAGGCAATTGTTTTTCATTGTGTAATATTTATGATATTGTTTGTAAGTGTGGTAAATGTATTACATATTGTAGGTTTTTATTTTTTATGTTGTAATTCGTTCAATGTTTAGCAAGTAATGTGTTGTATTTGGAATATTTATTATGATAAATTTGATTTTGTATGTAGGGGTTGGTATGAATGCTTAATGGTTTGTCATCTATTTAAATTTTTGAATATATTTAATTCATTGATTAATTTTGGTTGTTTTAATAACTATAATGTATGGTAAATGAATTTAAAATTGTTGTATATTGTATGTAGGAATGGTATATATGTTTAGTTTGGTTGTGTTGGTACTCTGTATAGAGCTAATGCATTTATATACTATTACGTGTAGAGTGAGACCATTTTTTGATGAGTAAGTTAACTATATGTACTAAAGGTTTACAGGTAAGGAGAGTGAGCTGTGTGGAGTGATGATAGCTTCTAAGGAGTAACTTTAGTCCTGATGATGATCTCAATAAAGGTCGAGACGTCGGCATAATATAAATACGTGTTTTCTTATTTTCTAACCAAATGCAAGAAAACCATTCATGTAAGGAATACAGTTTAAGAGAAACAAAGAAACTACAAACATCGAATATACACTCATAATTGAAATAACGTACTTGAAAATTAACCTTAGAATGGAATTTGTCTAAACAACAGAGCACTGAAACATTCAGAAACAAACAAAGCCTCGAGGAACTTGGGAATATCGATTCATTTCATACGCACCAAATAATGAATATTTTTCAGTTAAGCTCTATTTCATTAGTGTTTCCTGTGTTTCTACTTTCTAATATTAAACATAAATTTTCCGGTATACAATAAACGAATCACAATAAAAACTCCATTTTTGCTCTTATTAGAATTCACAAATAGTATTTTCGAATATAAAACTGTGTTGTAAGGCTTACAAGCTGGACAAGTTATTTTCCTATGAGTCTATAAAAATAATCATTCATTTATGACAGATTCAAGATTCTAAGAATCCATTAACATTAATCAATTAGGAACGAAATTATTATGAATTGAATTCCGTAAATCAAATTCCATTTACTTCCTCGATAAACATCAATAAAATCAGGCTCATGTGAACGAAAAGAAGGTTCTCGTCACAGCGAATTAGTTGACAGGTAATTCGAAGCAGAATAAGGAAAGACCGAGTAAAATCCATCTAAAATTAAAGCAATAAAAGCGAGACAGCTGTAAGCGAAGAACATGAGTGTTTTTCGACAACTCCTAAAACCACGAAGCAAGAAAGTTACGGAACTAAGCTTGCAGAAGTCTTCGTGCTTGACAGGACATCTTTTCACAAAGGAAGAAAGAAAGTCGATGTCAGTCATGGCGCGTCTTCCATGTTCTTTCTGTGCGAATATTTCCCTCCTCTTTCCTTCCATCATGGAAGATTCAAGGAAACACGGAATGTTTGAAGAGAAGGAAAACAGAAGAATATTAAAATAAAATTGTTAACATATTAATAAAACAAGTGTTGGTGTTTGGAAATTTCGAATAAATAATCCTTTATGACGTCTATTGATATCTGCTAGATGTACGCTATTTCTTCCGGAATTTTGTTCCTTATCATTGTCAATAGCGTTCATACCATACGCTGAATAGTTTTCCTTAACTGAGCCCAAATTAAAGACATATAATTAATTAAAAGGCTTTCTTTTTGGGTATTTTTGTTTCTTTCTACGTGTCAATGGGGCACTCTAGGATGTCTCAAATATAATGCGGACGTTTATCTTGTTACATTTTTTGTGATTTTTTTAAATTTTAATATTGTTCGTGTCGTAGATTTTTTATTCTTGCAACTTAATTAATTGAAGTTAAGGAGACGGTACATTTGCTTCTTCAAAATAGATTGGAGACCAAATAGTAGCTACAGATAGGTTGCTAACATGTGCATATAAAAAAATTCTCAGGGTGTATATCAGAGAGACGCCATCAAAATATTATGTAAATATTTAAGAATTTTTTTTAAATAATTGGTATATCGGGGAGGAGAGAAATAGAAAAAACATGAAACATAGTAAACCGGTAGTAATTAAATGAACAGGCATAAGGAAAAAATGAAGTTAAAAATGAGTATAAGAAACTAATTTGCAAAATAAAAAGGAACATAAAAGAAAAAATATACATAAGAGTAGTTTGCAAAATTAGATTGAAAGGAAATACACAAAAGAATCAAACTGCTGCGTTCAAAGAAAAGGGGTAAGAAGTAGAGAAAGTGAAAGAGAAAAACAGCGAGATGGATTGTTGTGTGGTACATGCTGAGGCGCATCTGCGAGAAACGAGTGAGATGTGGCTTCCCTCGCAAAACGGAACTCGGAAAAGCTCCGCAGGGCGAAGAGTGTACAGCCAGCTGCGCAGGCACTTACGCGACTCTGCTTCGGGGCACATCTCTGCCGACTTCATTGGAGGCAAGGTCACTAACCTCAATAGGAAACAACAGAAACACTCCCATTATATTTCAGAAAAAGAAAAGGAAGACAAAAGTTTCTACTCGAAATATATGGACGACATGTTCTTAGAGTTCACTTTGTTCTATTACCAAATCTGGAATTAAAATGTATTTCAGCAAAGTGTTATTAAATTACTCTTATCTTATGTTCACAAATACTTATATTATGAATCTGAAATATTTCAGTATCAATGAGATTTTTAATTATTATTCCTATTTAAATATTATGCTAAAAGGTTTTTAATTTCATAAAATTTTATTTTCACATGTTTTAACTATTGATTGTGTGAAACAACGCCAAATATAATCCACAATACTGAGATATACGCGTGTGTTATATTTGATGAAAAGTTTGCCATCAACAATTTGTGTAATTGATATCGAGATTCCTACATGGAAAATTTAATGCGAGTCATATCTGTGCCGCGCAATGTTAATGAAAAGCTATTGAAATACGTCAGCTATTGAAAATCGCTGCTGTTGACCGTGGACAATGGTGGCACTTGTCCGACTACTAACGAACATCGAGGTGTACGAGTACATTCTCGTCGCCTCGCTACCTTTCCACACCCGATAAACCATAATTGGGGAACATATTCATCGACAAGCGCAGGGGTTTCGAGCGAGGATCGAATCGTGCATGCGCGCCATTCGCTGCATACATTTTCTAGCGCACACAGAAGTTGTCGTGTCCGGGGCGGAGCTTGGCTTCTTTCCAAGCAGACTTCAATGCCTTCGTGACCCAGAGCGGCGCGGCGCGGCGTGTCCAACGTCGGCTACTTATTTCAACGCTCCGCAGCTGTTTTCAACGAAATGTCGTCTAACGTGCTGGTTCCTCCTCGTCTTCTTCCTTGGCGTCACTTCCGACGACAGTGCCACACGTGTTTCCACCGATATTAGACTGTCTTCCGCATTTGCCACTTCCAGCAACACCTCTCCAGATCTACTTTCCTTTCTTCCTTGTTTTGCTTTTTTTTTTCGCTGGTGGAGCAATCCTGTGATCTTAGTGTTTATCGAGCTTCTACATCGCTATTGCATGTTGTTTCTAGAGCGTTCAGCTATTTTTAGTATCACCGATTACCTGTTATTGATGATTAATACTCCCATTTATCAATGCTGAAACTATGTTTTAGTCTTTCCAATTTCTTATAGCGGTTTTTCTCATTTCTTCCAAATGCATCATCAAAAACTTCCCTTCCTCCTCCTGCTTATATCTCGTGTAAAGGGTCTTCTCTCAAATTGGTATTTCTCTGACAGATTCATCCAAAACTTTGTCATTCTTTTGTGGATTGTGTTCTCTGAATCTCCGGTTTAGTTACTACTTGTCATGGACAATGGGTTCACTGGCATTCTCCATTCAAACACATTTGGATTTTGTATGTCTTTTTCATCCGCTGTGATTAACATCCTCTGTATCACATTTTTATCTCCAGGGCTATCTCTCTCCATTGGCCTTATTTGAACTGAACGTTTCTCTTTCCAATACTAAATCTTCCGTCATTAGCTCTCTCACTTACCGCTATTCAACTCGTTCCTTTTGTTCCGACTGGAACTATTTGTCATCGCTGTACCGCTTCCACTACCTTTACTCGCCTTACTACCCCAGCCACCCCTTCCACTTCAACAACTCGTACTTACCAACACCACTCCTACGGTAATTATCATTCCTGGCACAACCACCTCGGCCGCCGGGTGGGCGTCGGGGTGCCCGCCCTCACTGGCAGCGGCGTTGGCCGTCGCTGTTCCACTCCCCACCGAGCCTTCGTGCCACCCCTTCCACAAGCACCCCTGAACACGCCACGGTCGTTCCACCGCCGCCGCCGTCGCCGCCGCGTCGAGGCCCCGTTGCCGTCACCGCTCACTTGGCTGCGGGCGGCGGCCGCGGGCGGGCGCAGCGCGGGCTTAGCGCGCCCGCACGCTTTGGCGTCGTCTCTGCACCGGAGCGGCGGCGGCGCGCGACGAGCACCCGCCTCGTCACCCGACGCGAATATTAGATATTGAACCCGGCCCAAGAGCATCGGGCTTCGGACGGATCGCTCTACTCTCTGGACGCACTGCACCGGTCCTTTCGCCGTATCCGTATGAGTGCCGAGCTGCAGTGTTTTGTTCGTTCTGTGCAGTCGCCAGAAGAGTCACGGACCGCGTGTGCTTGCTTCACGTGCGTGTTGCGAGATGTGTGTGTGTGTTAGAGAACAATGTGGATACTTGACCTAAAAGATTCGAATGTATTTGATCAAGACTAAACGACTTGGCAATGGCAACGAATGAATATGAAAATGATTGTAAGTTACTCGTATTTTTTATACTATTGAACAGTAAAATGAAAATTTCAATTTATTGGAATATAGTCAATTTTTAAAATGCAAACTTTTAAAATCTAAGTAATTATTGTTTTCCTATCACACATTCCAGCTAATTTTTTCTCAAGTTAATTTACAATTAATCCATTATAAATGACAGTCGCTAGTATGATTACGTTGAACTCTCGAATGTAAAACCCCTTTATTTATTTACATAGATGAACTATTATTGCATTATTTTGCATGTGCGTAAATTACTGAATGGATAGCTGGATAATTAGGCAAATAAATGGAAATATGGGCCCCTTAAAGTATTTTCGATAAACCTTTTAAATTGATAATGATATGAATGTTCTCATGAGTTTCATAGCAAACATTTATTTCATTAGAAAATATCCACCATTTTATAATTATATGTAAATGTAAACCATTGAATATCTCCTGTTCTTACACTAGATCATGAGGTATGGTACGGAAATTTCATGTATTATCAAAGCCTCTTTTTTAAAACTAATTTCAATCATAAATAAATAAGTTCCTGGCAATGCCGGACTGCAGTTCTCTAGAGGTCTGCAGTTCCTTAGAACGTAGCTCAGGCAAAGAAATGACAGGTCTGTCAGGGGAAATGAATTGAGGGTCATTTATAAAACAGCGAGGACTCTAGACCGCGTATCGTGCTGTTCTCCCACATGACCGCCAGCTCCTTCCTTCACCCTAGTTCTTGTTCTCGGAAGAAACAGAAACGTTCTCCGTACTTTCTCATAACTACTAGTCTGAGCTTTTACCGAAACAGGAACTTTTCATTAATGTCACGTATAATGTAGTTACTTCATTTCTTCACGTAATTTTTTTTTTCATGAAAAGTTTCATATTTTTGTATTTTACTTTCTCTGTTTCTAGTATTTCCCTAAAGAAAAAATAGTTGTGAAAACTACTAAAAAATTGTATGATTTTTAATTGTAATATAAATACAAGAAGCGCCGAATAAAAAGATGATGTATTTGAAATATTAATTATGTTTATCGAATATGATACCAAAAATGAAACCAGACCTTTTGTCAATAAAAAATTATGAAATTAAATATTCAGTTATTTGTTGTTTTCCTCAACAAAAAGTACCATAAATTGTAATATTTTTAATGTTTATTTTCAAAACTTATTAACTAAAATACTTTTATATTTATAATTACTTTCCAGTTGTGTTAATTTTCTTTTCCACTTTGGATGCATGGCATTATGAATCCATTCTTTTGCATAGCTGGGACCTTGGGAGACAATGTATTACTTTGTATTATACATTCACAGCGCAGATAAGTTAATTGTACGAATTAATATTTGCCAGTTAAACATCAATTGAATACCAACAATAAACAACTTTCGATTAGTACAACACGTACGTACTCGCAAATCATTCGACCGCGTTCGCTACTATCTCATTATTGTCAAAATGTTTGTAAAAATTACGCTTTTACGGTAGATATTACACGAGTGGAATCAATATCTAATAAATACACTCTATTTCTTCTTTTAAAATGTTGAATTTGTAATGTCGGGGTGTCGATAAATATATGTAGTTGAATATAATCGACGAAATCGCGTTATATGTGTTCATCATAGAAACCAGAATTACGTTACCACCATCAGCAAGCTTCGACAAATTTTGCATTACTAAGCCAAAACGTTTGTTTTCTCTTTGGTTGCATGCTGTCTGTGTACGTCTCTAAAGTAGTGAGTTTCTTTGTAATTATCTCACAAAAGTTGCTATAAAAATAACAAAGGTAAAAAAGTACCGCTCTTCGTGAAAACTTCAACCGCCGTAATTATTGCGGATTCGTATTGTTTCTTGTAGAAAAAATACTTTTTTACTCAGTAAAAGTTGTGGAATCGCTTTGAGTCAAATCTACCAATCTATACATATAAAAGCGAAATATCACTAACTGACTGACTAATCACAAAACATCCAAAACTACAAAACCTATAAACTTGAAATTTGATAGGTAGGTTCCGTTTAGGGTGTAAATTTCCGCAAATAAATGATTTTACAAAACTCCACCCCAAAGGACGAGAAATTGGGGAAATCTGAAATACCTTGAGCAATTTTTGCCAAACCTAATACACAGACTGACTATCTGACAACAAATATTGTGAGGGTAGGACATCCCTGGCACCCCAAGGGAAGGAGCAGGAAGGAGGCAAATTGTAAAAATTAAGAAAAAATCCGATGTTACATAGTAAACCGTAGTTTTCGGTGCCGTTGAGATCGATAATGACGCTCCCAATTCTTCGTAAGTTGACAATCAGTCGATATTGGAGCTAATGTACCACTAGCATTCCTGGGGTAGAGATGGAAACGGGGAACAGGTAAAACCAATCAAAAGCTACCAATATTGTGGTTAAATGAACCGTTTTTGGGGTCCCAGAAGAGAAGTACAATGTCCTTTAATTCCATGAACACCCCACATGAGGGAATACACTCCCTTTGCGTTGGGACTGAGAAGGGGAAAAATGCAAGAAAAACGAAATTAACAAATTATAGAAATGACATATTAGTGGTGAATTCACAGTTTTCGGCGTCGCAGATTTGGTAGTGATATCCTGATTTTGTTTAGGTCTAAATTCTGCCCTAAGTCATCCATATCACCCCTAGGGTGAAAATATGGGGTGAAAATGGGTTTGTATGTAATAAACTAATAAATACAAAACCTTTTTAATAAACTTTTATTTAAGCGACGTACTAAAGCGAATAAAATAAGTTAATGTTTTTTATTAAAGTAACGCAATTTCAATTGCTAATACCCCCATACGTATTTCACTTCAGGAGATCCTAATAAAGTGTGGCTCAGTGGATAGAGTGCTGAGTTGCTGGCTGGATGGCCGGGGTTCTTTCCCCTGTGAGGTGGGGATATTTCATCACACCTCAACATCCAGACTGACTCCCAGGTCTACTCAGCCTGCTGAAAAATGAGTACCAGGATCTATCCTGGGGTCAAACCGGACGAAGCGAGATGCTGACCACATCTCCTCCTTCTAGTACCGAGGTCAAGTATGGATCCCTGCCCTCCGCAAACCGCTTGAGCACCTTCGGGGCCTGTTCCAGGATAGTACTTGCCGAAGTATGTATTTTATTTACGATTCTCGCAAAACGCTTTTTGAAAACAAATAATTCAACATAAAATATGATATAATTTTCAGCGATAAAGATAGGAAGTACGTTTATTTTTATAAGGATCTACTAATGTAAAATATATATGGAGACATTATCATTTGACATTGCATTACTTTAAAGAAAACCTTATCTTATTTTATTCGCTTTAGTACATCGCTTAAAGTTTTTTTATTTATTATTTTATTTTATACTTTTTAGTATTAGAATATATTTATTTATTTGTCAAGATAATAAATCCTACTTGTTCATTTGTAATACTCAAAATACCTTTTAAACAGAGACTTGTATA
The DNA here is from genome assembly GCA_002313205.1 of Laupala kohalensis. Lineage (NCBI taxonomy): Eukaryota > Metazoa > Arthropoda > Insecta > Orthoptera > Trigonidiidae > Laupala > Laupala kohalensis. The sequence continues at coordinate 121,120 of NNCF01128621.1, forward strand.
ACTATAAATAAATAGCACACTTGATATAGCATCAGTGAGATACATCTTCCTACATCATAAACATCTTTTGAGAAACTATCGTAATAATAAGATAAGAAGTCAAAACGAAAAGCGTATTTTATGCAATGCATTATACTTATATGAGAGAGACGGATTATTTTTCAGAGGAAGCTTCCCGGAAAGAATTCCCCGCGAGGTATCTCGGAATAAAACCGTTATAAAAAACCTTTTTAAATATTTTTATTCGAAATAGACATCATAATATTGCATTGTCAGAGAGTTTGTGTGTGTGAGAAATTTCAGTTCAATCGGTTGAGGGGAAGTGATTTAAAATTCAGTTGAAAACTTTGGCTCAAACATACAAACTAACAAGTGAAGTTCATTAAAAGCTTTTAAAAAGTAATTAAAACTAATTTTGAAATGTGAAAATTGAAAATTTCATCGGATTTATAGTTTTCTAGGTTTGTGATATGTTTAATTATACTACCAAATTTCCTTATATTCAATTTCATATCACATAGGGACATGATTCCATGAGAATGGTGGCTCGTGAAAATAACGTAAGACAACAGATATTACGTTCGAAATGATAGTTTTCGGGGTAATGAACAATCATACTCCTGATGCCGCTAGATAACCGTTCAGACCGTATGAGGAGCACACCACAAGAGGAGGTGGTAGAAAGAGCGTGAACAAAATATTATCGAAAATGACTGATATTTGTTTCGAATTCATGGTGTCCGGGGTTTGCTTAGATTAAGCGTTTTACTCCCAATGCCATGTCTCAATTCAGACGACATGAGGAACAGTCACGGGATAGTACAACGGAGATAATTCCTAAAACATAATGTTAAACGGCTAATGACAGTGTTCATAAAAGTGAAAAACCACTCATTGACTAATTTCAAAATCAGGACCTAATAAAAATACTAAAAAGATTTCATTTAGAGTAATAAGTTATTTTTACAAAACTTCACCCCTGTGGGGCTGGAAGGTTATATGAAAGTCCTGTATTTTTAAATTTAGACACAAAATTAGTATTTCATTTGATTGTTTGATTTGAGGATCTAGAAGAATTGTGATACCTGTTTATTTTCTTTACCAGTCCTACTGGTACGTTAATGCGCATTTACTAACATTCCTTTCTTTACTAGAACTTGGAATACTAATTTTTCATTGGAAGCAATTGCTGTAGATTGTTGAAGATGTTCCCAAGTAGTTTACGTCAACAATAGTCGTATATTGGTGTTGAATAGATTTTTGGGGTCGCTTAAGTAAATTGTGACTCTCTTATTGTCAGATAGTCCTAAGATCACCTCCCAAGAGGGATAAAAACCATTCAGGTATGAGATGACAAAAATACGGAAGATCATTTTCACAAGTCAAGTATTTACAATAAAAAAATCAAAAGTATTTGACGAAAGTTCATGTCGGTGCTTGTTTCTAAAGACGTGTTTGTAAACGAATCAATGAAGTATATACAAAAATTTAATTGTACACATTATGTAACGAGGTTTTGGCCGATGCACCTTTCTAATAACTTTTAACTCTAGTAAAAATGGCCATTGAATGATACGTACATGCAAAGGATAAATATTTATTAGATTTGAGTTTACGGGTTATATGCCGATCATGAAGTTGGTTATACCGATTCCTCTTGTTTGGAAGTGGGTTTACAAGCTGGAGTAAATCTGTCATTTGGATAGCATCGAAACAGAAAAGTAGAAACACTTTTTAGAATGTTTACCAGTCTCAGCTTAAATAAACCTGGAACAATTCTAATAAAGATGTTCAATAATGGTCAGTAGTACCGGAATAAACAAGATAAACCCATGAAACACCGAACTTTCTCTGATTGTCTTGTATAATTCAGAAGGATTAAACAGGGTGCAGATTATAGACAATCAAAACTTCAAAGTTCTCAGGGTATATAATTTATTCAATACTTGTTGTTTTTACATACATGACAACTAATGTTGTCATCAACATGGAATGATGATATGATTAATATTATAATGTCTGGTCTAGTTGGGGTCTTACAATGAGAATTTCGTGAGTAATTTGAAAATTAGTAGAAGTATTTTAACAAGAAATTTGACATGTGAAAATAACCTTTCTCTTAATGTAATACTCTTCACTGCTGGTAAGAGGTCCTGAAGATAAGGTCATACATAGACCTCGAAACGTTTATCATTATTTCAAGACCACAGAGTATATCATTTATTCAATACTTGATGAACTTTGAAGTTTTGATTGTCTATAATATGCACTCTGTTTAATCCTTCTGAAACAATATAAACGTTTAAAAGACTCAATTTAATCGCAATACATGCGGGTAAAACATCGCGTATGCTGATAAACATATATGATAGCAACATTGAAAGGTATGTTATAGGCTCCAAAGAATACATAACTTGATAGTTACCGTGAACGAACCAAAACATATTTCTAATGAAAAGAATCTTCTATTTACTGTATTTGTCTACTTTGTGATTAATTACAAGAAGACAAACCGATAAAACCTTGAAATATCTCTTTGAGCTTGGTTAAGAAAACACCAGACAATGGTATATATATATAGTCAACGACAATCCAAGTCATCAAATCACAGGAATAGTTAGATTTGTAATTTTTTATTCCATAGATGCTCGGTTATTACGATTTTATATTTAAATGTAGGTAGAATATGCAACAAATAACTCAGGTCATTTTGAATTATGGATCAGTAATAAAATCAAAAATGATTCACTGAATTGTTTATTCTAAGTCAGGTAAATAAGATAATCGAAGTAGTATGATCTCAGGCATTCAACTTAAATATATTGTTTCCGTATTCACTGAGAAACATTTTTTTGTTCTCTGTTCGAACTGCAAACTGTGTTTACCACCGCGAGTATAAAGGTATGATGAACGCAAAATACTGCTCGTCATTCCTCCCCTCCAAAACAATCGGCTCTTTCGTAACCGATCTCGTGGGAACAGAAAATTGATTCGAATTGAAGTGTAGAACATGGGGACTGCATGTGTGGAGTATTCCATGTTGGGATGAGGTGTGACGTCAGTAGCAGCTCTACCGCCTCCATCACCCGGTCAGTTTCACCGCTCCTACAACCACCATCACATCCAACGATTCGTCATTGTCAAACCAACGGGCAACGCGGTTCAGAACGGTCCAGAGCAGTGTGAAGTGGAGGTGTTACACCGGAGCGCTAGGAATATTAAATCGTTGTGATTCAAAGGGGGAAATTTAATTAAGAGAAAATGACCCTCGATAAAGAATAAAATGACATGATTTACTTTTGAACTAAATGATTTGTTATATTAAGTGCACATGTGAACCTTCTAATAACTGCATTTTGTTGAAGTGCAAATTTGTTAGATACGTTTGAAAATAACCAATTTTATCACTGTGTTGTTATTTAATTTTGGTAATTCTTAATAATGTTGACCTGCTTTACCAATGTTAGAACACAAACTGTTAGTTTGTTTTTTAGCTTTGTTATTAAAAACTGCATAATAAAGTAATTTCCCTATCGGACACTAAGTTCACTTCTCAGTCAAATTACAATATAATCTTCGGAACAAAAGTCATTCTTCGATTTCCTTCTGTAACGATAGTGTGTGGTATCATGTCGTCTTCCAAAGTTATGCAGAGAGAGATGGAGTGAGGGTGCTTTTGTTACGTCACAATGAGCTCGTTGGCCTTCCTCTGTGGCAACGTGGACCCTGGGATACCGCCGGGAGTTGGCTTCACAAAGGATGCGTCGCGTGTGTAATTCACTCCCCCTTCCCCAACTCTTTCAAATGAATGGAGCACATCCAAAATCTACGGTATCTCTCCGATAAATTTCCTTTCTCATACATTTGCTCCGTTGCTTGCTCTATAACCTTGTGATATCAATATCACAGGGATTTTTACGAACTCTGTTTTGATATAATAGGTTCTGTATACTTGTTTGCTTTCTCTCTATATCCTTCCCTCATTGTTTACTTTCATTACATTCTCTACTCCGTCGTCATGTTTCACTTCCTGGATCACTGTATCACAAAGAGATTATGCAAACATTTTGAACATGATTTACTCGAACTCAATCGGTAATTATTTCGATTGAACTCATAATATGTAAAACATTTTCTTTATGATTATTTTTGGACAGTTTATATGCAGGGGAATATTGGATTTCATTAATTTAACATTGAAAACATCATGACTAATTTGCGTTGTCGAGTGATTAAAACTGAGAGAATTCGTCAATATCGTTAGCAGACATGAAATGTAAGAGAAATAATGCCTCATAGTGGAAAGATTTCACCGAATTATCATCATTTCACTATGATTAATACTATAAGTCGAATGAATATCAAAATAAAAATTTATCGAGAACTACTCCATAAATGGTGAAATATTAAAAAAATGTTTTTATTCGAATCCGTGAACGCCATATTTTTCTACCAAGGATACAAATATAAATTTATGTAAAAATTTCTAGATTTGTGACATCTGTACCTGGAGAGCTATATGAAACATATCGGTTTAAATTTTCCATTTATGTTAGCTGTACTAACTTTTGGTAATAGTAGTACTTAGGATTAACTATAACTTAGGATTGACTATAACTTAGGATTGACTATAACTTAGGATTGACTATAACTTAGGATTGACTATAACTTAGGATTGACTATAACTTAGGATTGACTATAACTTAGGATTGACTATAATCCTAAGTACACCATTACGATTTAATATTATATTTATTTAACTTTACAGCTCAAGAATATGAGAAAATAAATATTTATCTTTTGCTTATAAGTTAAAATAATTTCACGGTTGATTGTGGACATTTGAACCTAATTACAATGTTCAATGTGAGTGGCCCATTTGCTCGTCATAAACTCGGAACACAAACATATGTTAAAAGATGTACCAGTAAAATGTCGTTGAAAGAAAGAATTCCAAACATCTAACTACTGGCATCAGGGATCTCACACATATCTTTCAAACAATTTATTCCTAATTACGATATTGCGTTTACGAAAAGGAGGAGTAATATTAAGAACACAAGAGAGATTTTTTACCTTATTGTGTGTATCTATGCTCTTGATTCTACCTTTTTATGTATACAACTGATGAAGGCAGATATTCTGTCTGGACCGTTGTATTGAAAAATACATGGGAGACGGACGAGGTTTGATTGACTCGTACACCGTTGTCAGTGATCAGAAGGAGACGGTGCATAGGTTATTCGCGTCGGTTATGACTTGCATTTCAGTAGCATCGATGACAGTAGTGAAGAACATTTCCCTGGATACTTTATTTCTCGTTTTGGTGACGTGCCGAGGCCACCAAAATCACCAGACTTGGCCGCTTTTGACTTCTTCTTGTGAGGGTATTTAAAGATCTTGTATACATTAACAAACACCTTCCTAAATGGAGTTAAAAGATGCTATGACAGATGAGGAGGGATTGACCAAAGACTGTTGAGTCGAGTTATTAGTGACCTCTAACAGAGTTGAAAATAGTATTCAAGAGAATGGTAGACCCTTCAATGGCATAACCTTCTGTAACTGATATGTAACTTATATGGGAGATATTAACGTATGACTTTGTATAAATTTTTTTTTCCTTAAAAGTCATGCCCGTTTGAAAACTGTCTGTTTCCCGTAAGTCACTCTGAAAATTCTTTTACTTTCTATAAAAGGTCGATACTAATGATAGATATAAACACTTCTTCTTGAAACAAACCATGGTAATCAATTATCAAATTTTACTGATCATCGTGATGCGAGAGTTCTAATGCTTTAAAGAAACTTTGTTTTTGACATTGGGTTCTCTTCATCTCGCATATTTTGTCAGAATTTTCGTATATTACTAAAATAGAAAATGGTTCAATTCCACAATTAATACACTGCAATTCTTAACGGGACACTGGACACTTAAGACGTATTTAAGAAGTTAGAAGTTGACATCTGTGATTGCACTGGAGGACAGGAGACGCCTGACCACATGCTCTGGGATTGCCCGATTTACGCTGCAGAAAGATCAGAGTACATGAAACACTACAGGAAGGAAGACAAATTGAACATGATGGACAAGAGCCAACTAATTGGGACACAGACAAAATATGACTTACATGAAGACTTTGTGGGGAAGATACTTGGATTACGACTGACGCTGGAATAGTAGATTATTCGCATGCCTCCTCGCTGGCGGGGACCGACAACACCAAGGTGGCTACTATGCGCGGTACTGAAGTTCGTATATATAATGATCAGCGAGAAATGGAGAACCTTGTTTTGCACTGCAATAGAGACAAGGTGACCATGGGGCCAAATAAAAGAGAATTACTAAATTATATAACTTTGTTATCACTATTTCCAATGAAAGAAACTTGTATCTAATCATTTATTGTAATAAGTTGTTTGAGAGTATTTAATTACATCGTATTTTGTACATTCGAATCCATAAATTTAAAAAAATACTTAATTTTGTTGATTGGTATAAATTGAAAAACATAAATTAGAAAAGTAATTAACCTATATTGAGAATAGATGTGCTTGTAATAAGTAATTGGAATTCTATGATTTCTTCACTTCTTGTTCGTAATCGATTGAAAAAAAATCGAGATCTCCTCGGATCTTTGCTAATTGGCTCCAAAAGAATCAATTTTCTATTTTTTCCCAAGATGTCTGATGTTGTACGTATGTATCGATGTTAAAAAAGTTGTCCACTTTATACCTCATGAACAAATTGATGCTCTAAACCAAAAATGACATTCAATGTGTTAGGAATAGAAGTCTATGTCTGGACAGCTCATTCCGACTTCATTCACAAACCACGCTCCACAACTGGATGTTTAAAATTATAAAAACATTAATAAAAATATTTTTGTTGTACAGTAAATAAAAATTTCAATCAACAACGTAATTCACATAACTGCAGATGAATTTTTCAAGTAGGTATAAAATTGCAAACTTGTAAGGTTTTAAGGGTAAGTATTTTTAAACAGACTTAACTGTTAAACATGTCGGTAAGCCTTATTTTTTAATATCTTTGATAGGTTTATCTTTCTCATCTATAAACGACTCCTGGATCTCTTATATATTTAATGCAATGTCGGTTTTCTGATGACTTTTCTAAAGAACTATAATTGGTCAATTGAATGAGGCACACTCCAGATTTTTTAATTTCCATTTTCTTTTTGTAGTAATTTTAATTTTATTTATCATACACGACACGTCGTCTTCCATTAACACTGTATACTTCCTTCTCGTTTCACGTAATATCTCATGTAAAAGGGATAAAAAATAATAAGTTATCAGTAGGGTTTTATTCTAAAATGTAAATGATAGAGTAGGAGGAACGTTTGTATTCCCAAGATGTGGGTGGAACATTTGCAGAAAACAAAATAAATCGAGGTATATTAGTGACACATTATTTTCTCAATTTCTAAGAAGGTAGCTCATTTTCGCAAACATTTATTACTGTTTGCAAACTAGAACTCGACGAAAGTAAATTGGGGATGCTGAAGCTTCCCTACAAACTTCCTACTTAAACTTGTGTTCCTTATCAACCACTTCTCTACTCTGTGTAACTGTGAGACCTAGCGCAAACAAGCTCGAGGAAACCCGTTCGCGTTTCAGACTTTCGAGGATTCGAAGAACTTCAGTATCTCTGAAGACGAGCTACACCAGTGTGAAAACTTACACAGAAAACACCTTGTGCCATATCTATTCTAACGAAATACAGTGAGATTGTGTCTGGATGCGCAGTAGAGATACTGGTAACGCCGTCGTGTTTGTTGCGTACTAATTCATTTATTGAAATATTCAATTATTGCATTTTTTTTCTAATTTAATTTTATATGATATTATATTATTTTTATTAACATTCCATTAAGTAAGTTCTATTATTTTTACCTATACAATTCGAGTAATTACATACTATTTGGATGGTAACATTAAGTAATTACACCACAAGTACTCATGATTCAAAGAAAAAAGTTGGAGCCAAGATTCAGAAATTTCTAAATTAGTCTAGTGAAACTTGCTTCGAAATCTTTTAATTCGTAATTCTCGATAAATCAAATATAATATTTCGTCTCTTTATTTTCTTATCGTAAATAATTTCACTTCGTTAGACAATTTAAAGTTTATGGAATTCGAAATTTTTAAGCTAGGAATGAGAGTTTTGAATTACTGAACCCATTGTACTGAAATGTGTCACTTTCAAGAATCCCGTTCTCAATTCCGAAGGGGGCGCTAGTGGTAGCACATTTGAATCCTACGTGCTCTCACCATCGTAGACTGCACCCTTTTTTGCGGGGTTATGTATCTCTGAACTCAGCAATTAAATAGAGGTATGATTCTGCATAGCTGCTAAAACGCTCTTTCGAATACTTTATTTTATATTTCACTTAAGCATTTGTCCGTTATTCAGGCACATTGCACATGTCGCTTTTATGCGACAGCAATGCAATGTTTAAAGAGAACGAAATTACATACCGATTTGAATAGCTGGAAGTTTATTGGACTTTTCGTTTCCGTGGTTTTATTGGTTATTTAATTCCAAGAAAACAATCTGGAGTATTTCTGAAGCATTAGGCAATACCTAGCAATAGAATTACCTAAAAACAATTCTTATTAATTTTAGCGTAAATATAAAAAATCTTATATACACCATCCATGTTTATAATTTATTTTGTATCTGCAATGTCATACACAATGAATCAGTCAATTGAATGCTAATTTAACATATTCTCCTGATTATAATTTAAGTGTCTCTGGGTTTCAATTTTTTTGGTACTGTAAATAACAGAATTGCTTGACTACGCGTAGTAATGAGCCACTTCCAAAGAAATAATTACAACGTTTATTGTAGAAGGAGAATCGTTGTCTTGATCGTGTTCTAAGCTTATTTCAAAAAATACTGAATAAGAAAATTTGTTTTCACTTTACATTAAAAATATCTTACAATTTTCTTCACCCAAATCTCAAAATAGAACCATGCAATATTTTCACAATTTAAATTGTTTTCACTTAACAATATTTCATTCTACTTTATCACTCAAACGCAATTCACTTCATATTATAATATTATTTGTGTACATTTAATGGTTTTTATCGTTATCTCATTTTGTAGCAATGAAGATGGCCGCTACGCTGTCGAAAACGTTTTCTGAAATAAATAATGTAGAAAGAGAGACAACGTTTTCCTCTATAACTGAAAACTCTTTCAAAACTTCACCGTCGCCTAATATTCTTTGTGGTATAATAAAAATTTATCTAATAGAAAACAATGGGATGCACATTGATTAATCGTAAATTTTATATACAAATTTGTAACATAGAATCAAAGCACAAAAACCTAGACTTGTGGAATAATACTCGTGTAAAAATTACTTTATATATATGTTAACGAGTTTCAAAAATATTCAGTTAACGACAGTGAAACAGTGATGTTTACTTTACGGAATTGTCAGTCGAACGGCATCGAAATAAAGATATATTGAAATGTAATGGAAGATAAGTATTCTGAATCTGGAAACCTCATACTTAGTATTGGAGACAGAAATAAAATTTAAATTATTACAAGAAAATAATGAAAGAGACCCGCGGTGATACTTGGGTTGCGAGAAGCATAAATGTTAACAAACATGAAATATATTGACTCTGGTATTGCTCTGAGGAAGGTCACAGCAGGATGGCCGAAACGATGTCTATCGCACACCTGGTCCTGCAGTATTGCACATTCTTACCCGGGGACTCCTAAAATCTCATTGCAATAATAGTTGCATGCAGAAACTTATAAGAGATTGAAACGAAACTATCAAAGTGATATTTCTTAGTGTTTGAGTGTGTCATGGAACTTGGTTTGAATTAGATACATAAGTTTCGGATAGGAATTAAAAATAGGGAAAGTTTAACCGTATACCATTCACATCCATCTCAAATGCATATGATGCACTCATACCCATTCCATCACATGCTTTCAGAACTCAAGCAGCAAGTCCACCTCTACTTTGTGAAATTAAATGAAACGCAGCTCGTGAGTCTGGATAGTCAAAATGTTTTTAAGAAGTCATTCAGTATCCGTTATGAACTAGGGGTTTCATTTTTCTTTTCATACACTTTTATTTTACCTCACTTTAACACGGCAATAACAGTTTATATCACGATGCCTCGTCTTTCTCTCTTTAATGCGACGCGGGAGCGAACCAGGAGCACAACGCAGTTTCATTACCGCGCTACTTGGTCAATCTCAACAAAACATGTTCCAACGCGTACATTTTGAAAAATAATGGCAGCTAAAATTATATGAGCGGTTTGCCAAGCTGCGCGTGCCCAACGATAATACAATTGTTTCATATAACCATTATGTAATGAAACGAGATATAAAAAATTAATATAAGTAATTACTAACCTTTTATATACTATGACTCCCGCCTAAAAAGAAAATTAGACTACCCTACTTTTATGTGGTGTATCTAAAACCATGATAGTGTCATTGGTTAATATGAACATTTCTTTATACTATTAAAGGAGCAATAATTGTATGTATATTTCTCAATAGTATTTCTTCAGAACGACACCAAACGTTTTGATGAAGTGTACGATTCACGGAATAAATATATATCGTGATAAAAAATCGATCTGAAATGGCCTCACTTCCCAGTGGGATGGGTAAAATACTATTTTTAATATTAAGAAAATCTTGAAAATAAAGCAACATTACTGTCTTCTATAAAAAGTTTTAAAGATTACAAAACAAAATAGAAAATAAGCACACAAAACTCCCTCATATTTGAAGAAACAGTTTCGGCATCGGCCTTCGTCAGTCACGTAGATTATCTAACCAAAATGTTTCGAAATTAAAGAAACCGTTTATTCAAACATTTGACTCACTTTTAGGTGTTTTATTCCCTATTTTTTGTTTATTTTTAACTCTTTTTATTTTTTAATATTAAAATATACTTATATTTCAGATTTTAAAATTGGTAACTTTTAATTGTTTATATTGCGAATTGAGAAAGTGAAAGTCTCCTGAAGCATATTGAAAGATAATGTTTCGTATTTTCTATTTAAATTCTATGATTTCTATTGTCGAAATATATTGCCTAAAATACCTGAAAATGATATGAGTGATATCGACAAGTCTCCATATTTAAGTTAGGGTTATAATTTATATCGACTTTTTACTTTATTACCCAGAAATTTAATGAATTAAACGCTGGATTCGTAACTTTAAGTTCTATTGTTTGATTCGGGGTGAAAATTATTAAATTTAATTAATTTTTGTCTACATTAAGTAGTACACACGATATGTTGGTACAGTTTTGAACACATTTAACGATTGATGAACGACTACAAGGCTATTTTATTTTAGCTGCACATTTCACTTTACAGATAATTGAACTCGCAACGTTTACAAACAAGAGCTGAAGTAATATCTCAATTAGTTCATGAGATTTGGTGAAAATTCGGAAAAAATATTTTTCATCCCAATTCACTCCTGAAAAATTGAAATATCGAATACGATTTGTATTGTTCGCGCTGTGCTGAACTTACAGCAGAAAAATATGATAAATATGAATTCCTAATGACGATAACAGACTACGCCCACCTTCCCGTGTTGGAGATGGTTGCTTCTTAAGCGATGAAGCAAGAGGCGTACTCCTTAGCAGGACGTGAAAGGAGGAAGCAAGTTGGCCCGTATACTGAAAACTCCGTTTAAAATACGACCAAAAAACACAGTATTTCTATTTTTTTTTATTCAATATTATGCTTCAATTGAAAGTCCTTTACGGTGAAACCCTGTTACAATGAATAGTGTTGAAAATGTGTTTTTTCAAAACTCTTAAGTTCATATTTTAAATTTTTTTTTCTACGGTGATGACACAAACATCCTTTTCGATGTATCACACAATACTGATTTTCATCCGTATTGATACTGCAAATTTCCTTTTCATCATTTTCCTTTTTAATATTGATACTGCAAATTTTGTCTAAAATTGAACTTCAACAAAACCTTAAAATAATAGAAGGTTGTTTCTGTACGGAATGATTTGCTCTAATAAATGAGAGTTAAAACAAACTAATTGTCCAATCCAGAAAAGGGACTTCTTGCATATTTTTTGTTCACAAATGGAATTTTTTGAATATTTTGCTTATATTTCGCGGATATTCAAAGTAGATTGCACTTAAAAGTTTTGAATATCAGTGAATTAAACTAGATTTTTAATCTGTTTCAGTGGTTATTTCATGATTATCATTATTGTTAGCTTTATTGAAATATTGTAGGTTTTCTTATGGCCGTATATTATCAAATAATCAGTAAAATTGCACGCTTTTTAATTGCCAACTAATGTGAGAAAAAACTATTATTAGCGTATTATTTTGACACATATGAGATCACATATGATGAAATTTTTGTTACTGACTCTCCATTTTCTCTTCGATCTTTCTCGTCAAAATATTTTATTTGTGGGATAAGAGAAATCTTTCTTCCTGCATGAAATATATTATCTCAACTCATAGTAATAGCACATATTGATAAAAACGTTAGTACCAGTAATACGATCTATAAAAGTTATGCTACTTTTCCTATACAGTATTAAATTATCCGAATAAATTTGGCCAACATGATAAAAGGAGAAACAATACTAATTTGCGAGGGATGGCAAGTAGGTGGAACATACCACTATCAACATAACTTTAAACTCTAGCATATCCGACAGGGTGTGATGGAAATATCCATAAACGACTTGGGACGTTCAGTACAATTATAATACATCCGGGTACTAAATAACTAAACTAAAAAATGTGATTTACCATTACTCACTATTGATATTTGTAAAATTGGAAATATACATGCTGCGAAAATAATTTGCATTATTAAAATTGTTTTTATTATAAAACATGCATCTAATATTTCTAAATTTCGTAAATAAACTTCTTAATAATCTTCTGACAATTTTCTAACTTTCTCTTAGTATTTTATGTTGAAGGAAACTAATTGTTTTTGAAGAAAGAAAAGTTAAGATAAAACCATAATTTTGGTACAATCATAAATGCGAAGAGCTCAAATATTCATCTGAATAAGAAAGAGAAGTTAATACCAACATATGATGAAGATAGCAAGAAAAATTGTCGTCGTAAAGAACCCTTTTTAATTATCTAAATGTACAAAATATGTTATATTATTTTCGTAAGGGAAAAATCATGAAATACGACGACTTCGGTTTGCGTGATTAGTCAAGTAATGATTTTTTGTCATCTCGACAAGCTCTCTGTTTACAATTTAGGAAAACGTTGGAGGAAAACAAATTTATCAGCTGTATAGAATCTACTGGCATGCAAATTGCCCATACAATATACCTATTCTTTCTTGTTACATTTTCGAACGCTACCGGCCACAAAGATATTACTTCTTTTTAGAGTTCACTAACAAAAATATCTGTAGCTACGAAACTGTTATTGGGGAAAATGAACGATGATAATCAAATGAGATGGGTGCATGAAGAACCTCGCATTGCGCTGGACAAGGATGAGGAAGAGAATTTTAAAAAATCAAATGACTTACATGTCCAGAAAACTACATTTTGTTCAAGACTGAAAAAAGTGGAGAATAACGCTAAAAGGAGGGAAAGTAAACAAAGAAGATAAATTCTGAAGAAAGAAAGTCTAATCGGTTGGCACATTTCATTGGAAAAGTCAAGGAAAGGCAGATTAACTTATACATAATTTATTTTTAAAATATCTTCAATGAGAGGAATAAAGTAGTAGTGCAAAACCATTACACTCATGTACGTTTCTCGGTCTACATTCTTCAGTGATAAGAATTCTGTATGGGGTGTGTTTTCTTTGCGTGGTCCTCTATATTTTGTTCATCTTCGTGCTGCTCTATTCAAATTGTTTGTTAAAGAAATCCTTGAACTACGATTGACATATGAACCATCTGCAATTTGCAAATTCCGTTACATGGTTTTTGTAGGAGGGTAGCTAAGTAGGATAGATATATTATTTCATATCATAAATTAATTTATTGTTACGATGTTGTTCATACGAGCCAAAGAAAGGAGACAGTATTTATCCTTATTTAAATTGGTAATCAAGGAAAAAATAATTTCTTTGCAAATTGAAAATGTTAATTTCTTCGAAGTACAAATAAATCGGATGTATGATTGTCGTATATGAGAGAGTAAGAAGGTAAAATAACAAGTTTTCTTGCCGGGTTCGGACATTATTTTAAAAACTTCTTATTCTGAATCAGGGACCACAAAAAAGGATATTTACATCAAAACCCTGCGATCGAATTCTTTCACTTCATGCTACGTGTTTGACCAAAGTAATAAATCAAAAGTAACATTTTTGTGAGTCACTAGATGAACTTATTACAGATCTTTTATTTCAGATTTGAGAGTAAAATAAACATTTAGAATTGTATTTCAAGACATTTAGCGATTTCTCAGTCATATAAATATCGTTAAAGTGTTACGTAAATGCAAAGTCGTTGGAGACAAAAGTTGGTGTGTTCGTATCTGCAGCGTGTTTGTTGTCCTTTCATGTATTTCATCAGTATCATATCTTTCATTTCAGATTACCAGAAGTTTGCTTGGCCCATTTTTACTGCTAAATAATATTAAAACTTTTGAAACAGTAAATTACCGTGTCAGTGCAGCGGACATAAATTATTTTACTGCGTATATACCAAACTTGCTAACGAAATTCCACTAATGCGGATGTAATGTATACTACTTACACTTTACATACAGACAATTTAAGAAATATAATTGGATCTATTTTTGAGAAATATTCAAAAGAATATCTTAACCTTCATCTGACGTACACTTTGTACAAAAGTAAATAGAGCAGGTGCATCGAAAAGTAAATTCTACCCTTAATACGAAATGTAAATTACATTGATTTATCTGTTACAGAACTCTGTACTCAGAATTCTTCCACATACTATCATACCAATACCCAGAATATTATCACTCCATGTAAGCGCGCAAAAGACATTCTGTGTTTACATCAAGACTGCATGTAAGATATATGAAAGTTTGTTTACGTATGACAAATGAACATTTGCCAACTCCACGGAACTCCACGCGTCTACACGTTCCTAGAGATATTGTGCGCACTCCTGCCCCCAGAAAATTGCGATTTAGACGAATCGCGAATATAATGAAAATTAACAACTGGAAGGTTCGTGTCCACCAGTTGGATACGTTACCAAGGTAAAAGTAGGTTGTTGATTTGGACAGAAATCCGGAGTCTACGGTGAATCTTCGTACGAGCTACCACGCTCACATTCACTTTCACATGCTCAGTGTTACCTCGAAACGTCTGACAGAGGTCACTGTGCCAAAACGCTACATCGACACCTAGTCACAGAAATTCCTATGACATATGGTCGGGAAGAAACTCCTATGACATCTGGGCTTGGATTTCGTCCAGCGATACAGGTGCCAGACTGAACTTTTGTGAAGTGACTACTTCAAGATTGCTACAATTCCAAATTCGTGAGTTACAGCAGAAAACTATTAAACTTTCAGGAATTTGCTGATGATTATTGGACGTGCCAACCTGTTGTGGGCACATTATAGTTTCTTCGTTTCATGTTACTAATTTTACTACTACGAGCATTAGTATTCAGCTCTGTCTTCCAAGTTATATGTTACATGTATTTCATTTCATAAGAAATAAAACTTCTCCTTTTTCCTGATCTCTTACATATTTATTTTGAAAGAGGATTTCGTTGTGGAACAGTTCAGTATTGAATCAATGAAGTAACGAAATACAATCTCACGCCCCCCTACAAAATATCCATTTACTCAGAATCGTTGTGCACAGACGCACGGACCTTATGCCAAAACATTACTTTTTCGGATCATCAAAATGGATATTTCCTTACAAAAAATCTCGCTTTCTATTTTTTTCACATTTACATTACTATCTTTAAACTAGGTAAATGAGAAAGTGAAAATGGTTCCAACCTAAGAAGACCGTACTGGAGTTTCTTGCAGAACATGGTAATTTTAACAATCATGTACAGATTAGGAAGGATGTTGGGACGAATTTTTTGTGTAGCAGTGGTGAAGATAATAAATATCATTTACTCTGGGAATGTGATGTTTATGAGGAGAGAGCTGAGATTCTTTTAGATTAGTCATTTCGATAATTTTTATGGCAAGAACAACAAAAATTAATGGAAAATGAAGTTAAATTTAATTTCTTTTTAGAATACGCAACAAAAATTGTACAACACTGGATGTCATAAAGATGGTATAGAACGGAAATACTCATCTGTAGGTAAGAAAGAATAATGTAAAGAAAAGGAAATTAATATTGAATTCAACTGAAACCTGTAATGGCATTGTTGAAGACAGGGTGATATAATATAAAATAAAATGAAAAAATGGAAAATCCAATGTCTTTGGAAAAATGCATGGCTTCTTAATTGTTATAAATGACAGAAGAAAATCAAATGATCTGAAGAGATATTTGTACCAACAGTGAAAACAGAGCGTTTGTGTGAAGTACATTGTCTTTCACGCGTCTTGTCAACGGTTTCAATGACAATGCCATGTAATCGTGACTAAGAAAAGAAATTGCCAGGTTCTGACAATACGAGACGGTAAGCATGCCCTCTGCATGCCCTCGTGACCGGTTGCGCCCAGGCGGTATCGACCTCAGCCCTGACGCCGGCATCCGCCTTCCGCCTTCGACATTACCGCTGCTTCCATCACGTTGCCTTTATCCTGTCTACATCACTGCGACTATCTCTTTTCATGTTCCCGAAATGGTTTTTCGCTATATTTGTCCTCTGTCATCTCTGTCGACTTTCCTGCAGTCTCATCCCATACGCTTATCTAGTCTACTACCGCCTTCTGTGGCACCGCTTTTATCACAATACCCAAAATCCTTCCCTCTATTTTTTTCTTTTTTTTTAATTTTCGAAGCTGCCTGTCCATCCTTACACACATGTTATCTTAAACCTACATATCCTCTACGAACTTTCTACGCAGCCGCAACGTGGTGTTCGAAACTATATTTACTCCAATGCTTTCATCGCATGTGACGTCATGTCCACCGCGTCGAGTTTACAGACACTGCGTGTCTGTAGCGCGGTAGGAACACATTCAGTTGTTGAAAGGCTACTGGAGTATACGCATCCGACGACGTCCATAAGCAGCGAATGACCGCCGTGCTCCAATAAGAGCCGATGACTACGTTCTCCTAGGGGGTTTCCCTCGAGAGGCAGACGACTCATAGTCACGTGAGTCCGCCACGGAGCGACGACCTTGAGTCGTTGAAACCGTCTGTCTTTGACGACCGAACGACGAGGTGAGTTCTTGTCCGCGCTCAGTACAGTCCACCGAGGTGAAGATGAATACGCGCTCTGTTTTGTTGCTAGAAGTATCGACCGGGTCTCAGAGGTTTTGATAAACTCGAAGCGTGCGTGCATGTCCATGGAGTTACCCTGTGTACTGTGTTTCGTTGGCGTGACTTGTATTTCCAGATCGGTTTGCTGAGAACACGTCGATTGAAGTGTGGAGAGATGTTCGTGATGGAAATGTTATGAAACGTTTCACTCTTGCGAAGGTGTTTTATCTATCGTTTGTCACGGAGTTATTTTTGAAGTCATGAGCATCGGGTGCATTCTTAGTTGGTGTGAAGATAAACGACCCTATAATAATGCAATTTACAGAATCGTTACCAATTACTCAATGAGCAAATATAAGTGTATACAGAGTAAATGTTGAGCTAAATATTGCTCAATTAACTAATGTACAGTGGTTTGTCATGTTAACTTAATGAAAATGGGAAGTAGTATTTCATTCGAACCTATTTCTTTCATCTTCTTAAAACATTTTTCTTCAAGAAAGGAGAGTTATAAATAATATACACAAAACAAATACTTATATATTGTTGAACATGACAGCATGTTTTGTGCTCCGTAGTTTTGCTAATGTCTGTAATATATGATTATATAATTTATTTCTTGATTTCTATTTAAACAATATAAACACAAATAATTTATTGTAATTGTCGTCATTATTGGATAGAAATATAGTTGAGGAATTGTTCGTTGATGTATTTATTCAGAACCCATAAACACATTTAGAATGTAAAATGCGATTGTGTACAGTAATGTATGTTTTGTTGATTGTATGATGCATTAATTCATATAATTATTACGTCGCAAAGTGAGTTCACAAGTGAAACTAGGTTAGTAATTCAACAAAGGAACCGTCTGTATATTGGGGGCAGGTGAATTTTCCTCAATTTATTGATCGAGTAGAAACGGGTCAATACTTAGATGTGACATTTGAAGCGAGGAGTAAGTTATTTTTAAAGGGTAGAAGAAAGTGAACTTCTCAACACAGTATTCTTTGTCAAAGAAATTACGAAACTCGCTTAGCTCTTTAACACACACATTAAACATTCACTCCACTTGATACTCTATCACACTTTACTACAAATTCTACTCTTCAATTTATTTCGTTTCTGTCAGTGTTTGTGTGCTAGAGTAGAGCAAATTTTGGTAGTAATAATAAAATTAATATCAAAATAATATCATAGTATCAAAATAATAAAATTTCAGAGTCTTATTGTGGTTTAAATGTCTTTACAATATATTTAGTTTGACTAATACCGTTAATATATACGCATCTTTTTGTTTTGCTAAAATATGTTACTTTATAACTAACTGATTCATATTCAGAATTATTTTACACGTTTGCATTTTGATCATACAAATGGATAGAGTATACGTTTAAGGTAAGAAGTATAATAGATAACATTCCATTAAAGTTGTGATCTCATCTCCCCTGCTGTAATGTCAGACATTTACGATAAAATATTTCGAGTAAATTTTCCATTTAATTTTCTTTTTCAGATATAGTGCAAGAGTACGTTTTTAAATCAAACGTAAAAGGAATAAATTTCACAACTTTGCGTATTTGTATCAGAACCACAATGACAAATATCCTGACATTTCAGCTTCATCTACCCTATTCCACAGACGGCACTTATAATGAGAAAACACCTAAGTGCATCCCTGAAATAAGTAAACACTTACAGCTGCGTAGCATTTGGCAACGTGCGGAAAAGTGGGATGTCAATTGTTTGGTTCGTGAACTGTACACTCCTTGTATAGTGTTGTTCCAATGGCACCAATTGTCAATATGCCACAACCAATTAGCCCCGTAGGAGACAGACCCATACTCTTGCGTTATCTAAAGTTATGGTGTTCTCAACCTTAACGCGGGCTCTATAGTTATTCATATTCTATGATCACTGATTATAAGTTGTTGTTGTTGTTTTTTTCAATAATATGGAACCTTGAATATTTATAGCATAAAATCACTCCATATACCTTCAGCGATGTTTTGATACATGTTTTCTATATACTATTTTTTTACGGCGATTCCGTACAAGTCTCTTCCTACATTAATGAATAATGGCTATTTACATGAAAATTCCGTGAGAAAACGTTCTACGCCATTCGTGTGCGCAATGGATAGTTCGGTTGCAAATTGAGAAACTTATCGGATACTTTTATACTGACTAATGATGTCAAATTAAAAAAACTGCTTCTTGGGATGACATAAGGAAAATATTTGCAACACTAACATTAATTTTTTTTTTCTTCAGCATAAATTTTCATTCCAACAGTGGAAAGAACGATCATGATTTTTAATTTGAATGTAAGTAAGAAGTTTGCACAGTTTAATTTTAAGAATTAATTGGAACTCTTGCAATATATGGTGTATTTAATGAATATTTATGAAAGATTTTTGTTTCCACCCGAGCGTTTAAAAACGTTTGTATTGTGATCCCTGGTGTAATCTAGCTGAATTTACGCATTGACTGTTTAGTAATGATGAACCACAAATCAAACATTGACAGTGAAGTCATAAAAGTAAAGAATTTTTTTGAGTTAGAATTCATATTCATTTGCAACCGTGTGTGTAGTATGAATATAAGAGACTTGGGTTACCAAATGATGTGCGTTGTTATATCTGAAACAAAAAGTGAGAAAATTTTTAATTCTATGATTAGTTATGAGGTTACACGTGAAACATGCGAACAGAATACACTCGGTCACGCCACTAGATAGAATATCATCGTCGCGAGGGACACTTCTTTGCTAAAATGAGAAGTTACATTTCGTTCTGAGTTCATAATATGTCGTATAACGTGAAACCTATATAATTCGTACATCGTTCAATTTTATTCTTTCCGTGTGTGTTTCTCTTCCTCTCTTTAAGACATTTTTCTGACGTATCCTTACTTTGGATCTCACTAGATGACAGAGAAACACAAGTTTACTTAGGTTAATTCCAATGGATGTTCTTTTTACCTTCATTATAGTAACACCTTATATTTTTCTATTATATGATCAAGTTCATTTAGAACACCATAAGTATTTGTTCTGACACGACATAAATTGTTAAGATTCATATGCATATCAAACTCTTATAGCGATTGCATATTGATACATATATTACAACAAGATATTGTTTTTTTAATCCTCCTTTGTAAGTACAGCTTTAAATAATCATATATCCATTTTATATTCAATCGCAATTGAAAGGAAAATTTGGTATGTTTCTTAAGTGCTATTATTATTTCTCGCCATGTTATTATTAACACATTAGTATACCCTCTGTTTGTCCCCCCTGTGACTGTTGTATCACCTATAGTTCTTCCATTCTTTCCATCCTTCTTTCCTCCCTTCTTTCTTTCCTTTCCTTCTTCCTTTTGAATTAGTTTCCACGGTGTGTTTCCTAATGATTCCATGTTGATGTGTGCAGTGGCTGGCAGTGGGGGTGGTAGTAGCGCCGGGGGAGGAGGAGGAGGTGGAGGAGGANGGAGGAGGAGACGCGGAGTCGGCAGGGATGCCGGCCACCGGCGGCGCCCTCGGTCGCCTACGATCGTGTCGGGACACCTGCTGCTCCAAGTCTGCGAGGAAGGTATGTGCTACTGCCCTTCATCGTACTAATGTATAAAAATTTGTGTGTATGTTTACAAACAAATTTCGTGGAACGAAAACAGTTGTCGACTTCATGCTCTTTCCTATAAAGCAGAACCGTTCAACTTACAAATTTTGTTCTTTCCAAATTATTTTTTATCAAATTACAAAGAAAACTACTGAGGTGGTAACTTCAGGTATTACAGTCGTTATGTATCGATGCGTTTAGCACGAGAATACAACAGTACCCGTAAATTGTGTGAAGATGCCTAGCAGGGACTGTAACCTGTTATCGCGAATGGAAATTCACGGGGTTTTTTTCTCTAGGAAAATACCAGTATATGGTTTTACAATGCTATAAGAAATAACAACGAAAACTTGTTAGGTTTTTTTTTGTAATGGTAAGTGTAAAATTATTTTCAATTATACTCAATTGAAATACAAATAACATTTGTAGTATATCTTTACATATTTATTCATTCTCTTTTATTTCATTATCAAAATTAAAATTTATTATGCAGTATGCACACCTCAAATCATCGGAAGGAAAGATAAAATTTTCAGTCTTCAAAGAAACTTCTGTATGTCAAGGTTCTGTATTTCCGAAAACTGTAAATTAATTGCACTAAACCTTCCGTAATTTCTCAAGTATATTTGTGAGGCTTAAGAGAAGCGTCCCCCCAGGGACTTACATCTAGTAAGTACGTGTTTGGCAAACACGGGGCCCCGAGCTGAGTCTGGCATTGCTTCCACTTATTTGTGCCTATCTTTCTCTTTCCTGACCTTCCTTGGTCACCTCTTTTTCTTTTCGATCCCGACGCCATTAGGGCTAGAGTATCTTTCATTTTCCTTCCTCCCCCCAGGGGACTTACATCTATTAAGTACGTGTTTGGCAACCACGGGGCCCCGAACTGAGTCTGGCATTGCTTCCACCTACTTGTGCCAGGCTCCTTTCTTTCTCTTTCCTGTCCTTCCTTGATCACCTCTTGTTCTTTTCGATCCCGACGCTATTATGTTTAGGGTATCTTTCATTTTCCTCCTTTTTTTCATCTCTCTCATTTTTTGTCCTACCCCACATTTTTTGTCTCCCCTTATTCTTTGTCCCCCCTCATTTTTTGTCCCCCCCTTATTTGATGTTTTGATATTTGATTTTGAGATATGATTTGGTATGTTGTAAATCAGGAGGGTTTTTAGTGGGCATGGTTGAGTCATTCGGCGAGTCCCACACGCGGGGAGAGTCATATTGGCTCTCCCTAGTGCGTAACTGCATTTTCNCCCTACCTGTAGAAGTTTTTCGGGCTCCAATGACTTTTGATGTCGACATGAGCCGTAAAGCTCCCCGCCCAAAAAAAATAAATGAGAAGCGTAACAATAGTTTTAAAAACAAATGATATATACATAGAGAAGAATGACATTGTATCTATATGTTGTTTCCGCTCATTATTATTATAGTGTTGTTATTATTATTATTTTCTTGTACTTTATCAGCTGTCGCTGGAAACTTTTTACATAGGTCCGGATTTATGCAACCAAGGGAACTAGGTGTTATTGCGAAAAATATATACTGACTATTATTATTATTGTTATTATTATTATTATTATTATTTAATGTTACTCATATTATTAACTGTGTCACTTTGGCTTGATGATATCAATATTTCAATTAGTTTTTGTGAAATTCATTTAAAAATTGAGATTTTTTAAAAATTCATATAATAAAAGAATGCCAACTTTTCTATGTTTTACACATTCTTGCTCGTTTCATAATTAATTATTGTTGAATGTCGAACTAATTGGTACAAAAATTATTCAACTCAAAGAAAAGGTTCCCTCAATAAAGTGCAATTTTAGTGTGCGAAAACAAAATCAAATTTGTCATGAATTAATTGAATTTTGAAATCAAACTTATGTCATGAATTTTGTTAACAAGAAAAACAAACTACTCATATGAAATTTATATATTTTATCTATGGTGGAATCCTTCAAACTATTCCTCTTTAAACTTCTAGGTATCAGATTAATGGGTTTCTGCGATAAGCCAATCTCGTTTACGTCCTTTGGGAAATTGTTTGGGACCACGTTAACACGTTAACTTCCGTAACTCTATAGAGCTTACAACGTACTTCCTCCTATGTCCATGTAGTCTCATTTCAGACTCAAAATTAATTTGCCGTAAAAGAGAACAACTAGGTAACAAATTTTGCTTTGAAGTACCTCAAGTTTTGAGAGCATATGCATTCACTATGATTCTTCGTTTCATCAACATAAAATAATCATAGATGAGACAAATTATTTTCAGACAACACTCTTCCGTTACAAAATCGATCAAATTTGAGCAACTACACTTGTTTTTCTCAATATTACAGCACTTATTTTGTTCGACTCTTACATCCCATCCAATTTATTTTTTCAGGTTCATTTATTTTCCTAGTTAATCATGGACAACCATATCAACTCAACATTTCAAGACAGTGAGATTGCAATACAATACTTACTAAATAGTTTAAGAGTATAAAACTAACTCGCCCTTTTTGACCCATTGCATTCCCGTAAACTTCAATTTTCCATCTTCTGTCGACATCTACATTTCCGGCGAAGGACTGTGAGTAGAAAAAACGTTCCGTGTCATCAATAATAAGATACAATAGTTAAAATGAACTATCTTTCTCCATTACGTTAAATTAAAGAATTAATACATTGCCCGATTATTCATAGTACTACATATGAATTACTATATTATTTGTGTTAGTTTATACATTCAAAAGTTACGGAAGTTTCTTTTAAAAAAAACTGTTCCAATTTCTATTAAAATTTTAAGGCTGATGAATTTACCGTAACAATAATTGACCTACGAAGAATTATTTTTAATACTTACTAATTCATTTGTTCCAGGTAAAAAATGAAATATTCACTTTCGATCTCACGTACATACATTTTGAAACCAAATATCAATCCGTCAAAAATATTAGAAATTTCTTTATATAATTCTAGTTTAATACTTGCGGTGTTGCTTGAGTGAGGAATTTAATTTTTATGTACAAATATCAGATATTAAATATCAATTGACATGTGTATTATGCTAATCTTGTGTTCATTTCTAAGACATAGTAAAATACTTTTCACACGTAACCCACATTCCTAATTCGTCAAATTGGAGATATTCATTAGTTATCACTGCGCGTCT
This sequence comes from Laupala kohalensis, assembly GCA_002313205.1. NCBI lineage: Eukaryota > Metazoa > Arthropoda > Insecta > Orthoptera > Trigonidiidae > Laupala > Laupala kohalensis. Next base: position 145,284 of record NNCF01128621.1, read on the forward strand.
AGTTATCACTGCGTGTTAAATGTCCTATGTCATTCATTTCTTTTCTGAAGACTTTGACTTTTTCATGGTGTTCCAAAATTTTTAAAGGTTATATTCTTTGGAGTCAAAATACTTAAATACTAAAAATGAAGAAACAGATATAAAACAAAACTGAAACGAGGCAATATCAGATAATAATAATAATAATAATAATAATAATAATAATAATAATAATAATAATAATAAATTTACTGTCAAAAAAGAAGTTACAGGCTGCGTATGACCACGAGGAAGACAATAAACTAATTTACTCTCCGGAGCAAGCCAGGGACCATCCCATCAATTTCGATTAAGGACTAAGGCAGAGGCGAATTTAAGATTTCAACACACTCCTAACAATAAAAATAGTTCGGTACATTAAAATACCAACATAATATCAACTAATTTTCATTTAATAAAACACAAAAATGTTATTTCAGAAGTACGTATTATTATCAAACTATAGATTATTCGGAAAGTATTGTTTATAAGTCGTAACTATTAATTAACACTAAATTCGAGACTCATTTCAAAAGATGCCATCCCTAGGCAAGAGCCAAGCGTGTCTGTAAAATAATACACCTAGATACACATATTTTTTGTGATCTTAGAAGTCCATTCGAATGGAAGGTTATAGATTGAGTAGGGGAGAGGATACGCACTGGAAACGTTAGCGTCAACGAAAATTTCTTTTTACCCCTATTCACCCATTTAAGTGAAATATCGAAAAATCCTGAGGTGATATCTCAAGTAGTTCGTGAGATACAGCTATGGTCTGAAAATTCTCATTTACCATATTTTACCCCTTTAAAATTTGAATTTCAAAAATCACTCTTTTAGAGAGTCTCCCTCTAAAGTAACTCCTTCTGCCATGTTTTTACAGGCTTTTATTATACGAAAGTAACTTCTCCTCCCATCATTTTACAAGCTTTTATTATATTTTACTTACTTCGTTTGTTCGTATGTATATGTGTAACAAGGGCTGTAATGGCCTTGCCGTTGTCGAGCTCTAAAGCCCCACAAAAAAATATATGTAATGTATGAATGAATGTACATCCGTATGTTGTCCTCCCGTTCCAAAATTGGTAATTGAATTTTCAGTCACTTCCCAGTATTTGATCGAACTGAAATTTTTTTTGCATGGCAGTAGATAGTTATTGTACCCGTTTACGAAAATGTACATCTAAGGGGGTGAAAGTAATATTCCGATATAACTGAAGAATGCTTGGTGTAATATCAATCAAACTTTATACACGGATGACTATCTGAGAACAAGTACTATGGAGATAAGACAACCTTGGCATCCCAAGGGACGAGGTGGGAAGGGAGTGAAGTTATAAATGAAAGAAAACGTTAGAAGTTAGGACAGCATACTTTCTGGTGCCGTTGAGATGGATAAGGACACCTCTATGGTGTGTCGCGGTTCTTCCGGAGTGGTTCGTATCTGGTTGACCGAGCTGAATCCACTAAGGTTGGACACGACGTGGAAGGAGGAAATGACTAGTTTGGTTTACAAAGGAGTGTAGAGGGTTAGTGAAACTCAGAGCTAAAATGTAACATTTAATGATACTTACAACGTGCCGAGTTTGCCTGAGACAGCGGCCAGAGAGAAGCAGGTGGTAGTCATGACGTAATCGGACTTGGCGACGTCGAGGGTGAAACAGACGCTGGTCCTCTCAGCTTTCGAGTGGGGTCGTGGAGCAGCGGAAAAGTTCGCTGGGATGTCACACTGGTGGCAACGCCCAAGCAGAGATTGGACCCTGCTCTTGGAATGTCTTGGAGGACAGAAGGAGGCTGCTAGGGTGTCACGCATGTGGCAACGCCCAAGCGGCAGCTGAGTCCTTCTGCCCTGACTCCAATTCGCCCCTCGATTGTATACAGTTTTTAGTCCATACGTCATTGCCCACTAACCTACTTCCTCCGGCTCTGCGACCTCATTCCTGGTTGCTAGGTGTATTCACGACAGGTGCACAAGTTCACAATCACAATGGGAGATAAATATGCACACATGAGTAGCTAATATACCCGTAGCGCAAATGGGTAAACACACACACAGGAAAGTGGTGCCAAATGAAAGTAATAACGACCGACCGATATTGATGTCGATACATCAGTTTGGGACCGCTGAAGAGAAGTATGACGCTCCCAAGGCAACTTAAGCCCACAATCACCCGCATGAGGAATAAACACTATTTGAATAGGTGTACAGAAAGGAATTAAATGAAAAAAATAATCAAAAATGATCGATTTTAGCCTTGACATATTCTTTGGGACCTCTTAAAATAATAGTGATATTCCTGATGACGCCTAATTTAATGGTCAGCCACTGTATACCCCTAGAACCGCTCGAGAAGGGAATACAATGCAGAAATGATCCAAAAAACCATCAGTGATGGGTTTTCGACACCATTGAACTGATGTAGTGATTTCCAGATAACGTGTGACTATAAATTCCATCCATTGAAAATTATATATTCCAAGCACCTATTGATTAGGGGGCTGGGAATGGTCTCACAAGTATAAATAATCGAAAATGATCGAAATTGGAGTTAAATACATCATTGTTGGGGTCGCTGAATAAATAGTGTCATCCTCAATGCAGTTTATGTTCACGATCAACCTCCATACTCTACTAGCACCCCTAGGTATGGGAATGGCATGTAATGATCAACAGATATTCATCTTGATACCATAGTTCTCCGGGTCTAAAATAAAATGTAACAGTCCCGATGTTGCTTAAATTTTCTATTAGCTCCAATATCCAAAGGAAAGGAGATAACATGTAAGAATGATCGAAAATGATATGCCTGAGACAAATTCACTGTATTCCGTGTCCCTGAGGTGAATGGTGTCACTCTGATATCGTTCTAGTATAGGTCTAAAGGGTTGAAAAGGGATGAACGAGAATTGAAAATGACATATTTTCATCGGATCCATTGTTGCCAAGTTGTCTGACAAGTATAATTTAAAAAAACTAGAGGCATGAAGCGTCGTAAGTTAAAATACTGCATTAAAATTTCTCAAAAAAATCTTTTAAAATTTATATTTCATATTTTAAAAATTCTACGTTCATGTACCTTCTAAATTCTTGCACCTATGTTGAGTGACCTAAGAGAGTTTTTAGTTCTTGTTTGTAGTTTTTTTCACTCTAACTCAAATCTGTTTTACTTTTTAGTACAGTACTTTTTGTACATAAAAGCTTGTTTTCTTACATATATTTTAATATTTCTCTACGTTGATGAATCGGCCTGACAGGGCCACGCCGCTTATATGTCTATAAATAAACATTACGTGATTGAGCAAAGAATCTAAGTTAATAATCGCTTAAGATTTGCTTCCAAAGGAGAGAGGTGAGGAATTGTTAAGGACCGTCGATCGTTAGAGCAGAAGAATTTTGGAATAGGGTGTGCCTATAGATAGCAATTAGCCCAACTGTATGAGAGAAACTCACATTATTCGCAATGTCAGAGGTATATCTGGTCACAAATTTATAACATTTTATAATGTGAGTAGTAACATATCCTGAAGTATTTCTAAATTGTCGCGATCAACATACAACTTTTATAAAATATGTTTCCTTTTTTTCTTTTGGCATTACTGGAATGTATAAACTTATGTTGCTCGCTCCCGTTACGTTAACGCAACATTCCCATTTTTTTAAGTTTTGACATCAAAATATGTATCTCACAGATTGTTAGGATCATTGAACACGAATTCAATGTTAAAAAATAGTCAAAACATCAAAATGTGTAACACATATATTGCTAGGGTCATTGAACACGAATCCAATATTAAAAAATAGTTTCGGATTTTGACAAATGTTAATATCATTAAGAATTTTTTTTGTAACGTTGGCCAATTATAATAATTTGTCTAAATTTAAAACTACTTATTAACATTGGATTCGCGTCCTTCGACCCCCAAAACTAAGTTACGTTTAACTCTCTCACCTTTGGTACAACTCATGTGAATTTCAACGCTTTCTTTAACTATTGTATACGCTCTACGTCCATTTGTCGAGTATTTTTATTAAAACGGATTATTTTTTTGTTCTGTTCACAGAATATAGGTTTTTAGGAATACAAGAGTATCTTATCATGATCTACCGTTAAGGAAAATTCATTAAATTAATTGTACATGTCTTTAGGTAATCTGCTAAACATTTCCCATTCCTATTTAGACACATTCTGGTTCCGACATCCGATGGAACTCGTGAATCGATTTACGATCGCCTAAAGAACGTCATTAGTAGCTAATATTTTGGATTACCATATTGACCAAATGACAGTGTAACGTTCATCCCTAGGAAGTTCAGATATTCACACTTTGACACATTCGTGGACAAATCATCAATCCCATTACCACGGACATTCACCAAAGGAGCCCTGATAAAGATAGTTCTTTTTTGAAATATAGGAAAGTGAAATTATTCAAGCATTGGTAATTAAGGAACAATTAGACTAGAAAAAAGGAGAAAACTTAATAAGATGAATTAAAAGCTCAAGTTATGATTTAATGTTTTGTTTTTTTAAGTAAGATTAAATAAATCATTCTCGCTGTCAACAAAATTGTCTCCTATTGTGTGCTACTACAAAACAACACTTTTATGAACGAAGTGATTAATGGGTTTATTTATAATCCCTTGGGCCATATGTCAAAAAACAATAACTCATAATACCCGGAGGATGTGATCACCATTCTAAATAATTAATAGGTCTAAAATGTGCATAAAATATAATTATCCGCATATGTGGCAAATGAATGGGTTCCAGTGGTCTATGATTCTTAGTAGAATGTGAATTTTATTGTGCCATTCAAATGTTAGTTCAATTTCTATGCTAGGAAGTTGTTTTAAACTAATATTTAAGTTTAAAATACGTACTATGTTCTAAAATTTTCCCCGTATTTTTTATTTTCCTTCATTACGTTTTGATATAATTGCTAATTGTTCTAATTGTAAAATCACGGGTTATATTAACGTAGCAACGCAATTTAAAAAAAACATTTTATATAAACAAATTAAAGATTTATGATCGACATACATTTGAGTGACTGTTCTAGGTTTTTTTGAAAATCAGATCAATCTCATAAGTATTGTTTATATTCATCTACACGTTTTCAGATTATCTTCTTCTCTTATATATTTCTTGTGAAGGTTTCAAAAAATGTTAATTTTTCTCTGGAAAGATAAGTCATTTTTATAGGCTTCTTCCAAATTTTGCATATATGGCATTCCTCATAACTGACATGCCATTTCTGAATATGGAAGAATATGATATCAGCTTATCGGACGCAAACACTTCCTTTGGATACACTAAAACAATCGTGGAATATTATTTAGAACATTCCTTTATATACACAATCAAAACGGAACAAGTTTTTTCAAAATTCGAGCTAAACGAGTATTTTGATGATTTTGAAACTACTACCCTACTATCTTTCAAAACCTGTCACCTACATTTAAAAAAAAAGAAAATACGTCAAAATCAATTGAATATGGATTATATTCCTCAAACTCATTTCTATGGAGTTCTTTAAGTAGCGAAATGATGATTTATTTCTTGTAACATTTTTACTAATCGAGAATAGAAACAGAAAAAATGGTAATTTCACTGACCACTATTTAGCAGCGTATTCAGTGTACCCTGAAAATCATTTTTATAACATAATAATTTACTAGTGTATTGACATAACTCTTAGCCGTTCCATACCAAAGCACATTGATTCATTAATGCTGAAATGCTAAAAAAATTAATTTATGTATTGTATTAAATTCGTTAAAATATGTGTTTCTTATATTATTTGAAGGAATGTTTCTAACTTTGAATTTTCTTCCAGTAAGATGTAGGTGGTTCATATGGTACTTACATTTGCGGCCTATAAAACACAGAGATCTCGACTCTGCAATGCCACGGCAGCCATGCATCCACACTTCCGGAAACTGCATATCACGACGTGTTTCGCCATAAGTGACCCATTTATAAAGTCGTAAACAGAAACCACGACTATGGCTCTGTGGACGTATCTGAACCGCACCAGCTAGCTATTAGCGCCATATGTATGGTTATGAAGGTAGTATTCCGTGACATTTGCTTCATACCGTAAACTAAAGTTATTTATATAGTTTTGTTGATAGTATTTTACTTCCATTAAAGTTGGCGGTATTATTGTACACAGAATGAACCTTAAATTTTTTGCTAAAATTTTCTGGGTCAAATTTCATTTGCCTCGATGGTAATAAATTACATAATTGTTTTGTACATCCAGCATTATGTTCATTGCAAGCAGTTATCGTTTTCCATATTCACTCACTGTAAATGTTTACAATTATATTGCGAAATAGCCAAATTTTTCTTCGGGTAGAGGTGGATATTTTATACATGCTCTCTAGGCTCTTGCGTAGGGGCGGCGTGTATTGAAATAATAAATCCTGAATTTAGATTTATAAACGAAATATTCCGAATTATCTATAGTATATAATAATACATAATTGTGAAATAACTTTTATGTGTTTTATTAAATACAAACTTATTGTTATTCCGTTAATATTATAACACGTACAGAACTATCTATATTCTTATCTAAGAAGTGTGCTGAAATGTTAAATCCACCTCTGCTTAATGCATAATGTTAATGTTAAATCCTTGATCGGAATTGGTGGGATGGTCCCTTACTTGCTTCTTGAGAATAAATTAGTTTATTGTCCCCCTCGTGGTCATACGCAGTTCGTAACAATGTTTTGACGCTTTTATTATTATTATTATTATTATGTCACAGAAGTAATCGCCAATAGTCAGATTTCAGAATTAACATTGAACTTGAAATCGAATCGAGATGGTCGTAACTTAAACAGTCAAGCGATTAGTTTCCACTTAATATTCTGATTAATAAACATCTCTAACTTTAGAATTACCAGTAGCAAAACGATACACCTGTTGTAGATTAATATATTTGTAACATTCATTTGCTGAGTATAACTAATTTTATTTTTGTTGTTTGAATGATGAATATTTAATATTGAATTAGCGACATAAAAAGACTCAAGGAACCACAACATTTTTTACGGTGCCATATTCGATTCAAATATACTGAATAATTTTCAAGTTCTTGATCGTCAGTATGTCATTTGCAAAGCAAAATGGGAAAATTCCGCAAAACAAAAAATGTTTAAAAAAATTTATCTCGTCGTATACCAAAAAGATGAGTGAAAAAATGAGTGATATTGAGTCGTTTATTTCTATAGCTTCAACTTATATCGAACGGGTAACTTTTTTTTGTTAAGATCCCCTATTTTCAATTAGCAATTAGCCATACATCAAAAATAATATATCAATACATGTTTTTTTCTGGATTTTAGGAGAATCGCCATCTTACTATATATTTTGTATTTTTTAATGAAATAGAAAATAGTATCGCTGTTAGATCATGAATGATCTGACAGATGTCGCTCAACACAAGTACCTCTGTTCTATCCCTTACGAGCATTAGAGAGAGTGCGCACTTAACGAACTCTATATTTTGTATGATTAACGTCGTTACATAGTTTGTGTGCATACTGCAGCTATGGAGCTTCAGGATGTAAAACGGTGCTTCGTCGCAATTAGACGCGAGAATGATGCGTAGAAAGGAGAATGTTAGGATTCTCTAAGCTGTACTTACGAAAAAGTATAAAATCACTCTTGAGGGAATTTAACGGAGGTAAACTTTTTTTATGAAAAATGTACTAAAATTTTAAAATTAGTTGTAACGATTTAGAATGTTTAAATTCTCTCAATATCAATCTGTGGGAGTATGTAATTGTGTGTGTAAATTTATTGTTCAGGTTCAGATAGTTTTTAATTATTTGTTATGGAATGCTGTTAGGAACTGAATAACAACTTTTACATGAAGTAGTGGTTAGTATTAATAAGAACAGGATTAGCTGACAATAGGTTATGGTGAAGGATCTGAATAGTGATTATAGTCTCTATCATTCCATCAAATCGCCCTTCCTACTCGAGTTTTAGATGTCATTTTCTGCATCCCCTAAACCCAGACTCTTGCTTTTATAAACGCATTGATGAGCTAATTTATATCCATCATAATCATATATATCTAAAAGCATATAAGATGAAAATTATACGAAATAGAGTTCATATAAAATTAGACATATTGCAATTTTTGATTAACGTAAATACTTGAAGTAACAAAATGGCATCTGAATAGGACTTTATAAGATTCAGACATAAATTAAGATAGTATTCATGGGACATTAAATTAAAATTAACAAGAAAAATTTGCGATAACAATAGTTGTAACTGTATATTAACGATCTAAAAGCTATTTCTTTATTGTAATCCGTGGAATGGGAAAATACGTTTCTGGAATCGAATTGACCTTTTCATTCTGTGGGCGAGAATAGCCATTTAAGTACATAAATAATTAAAGACTTAGGACCTTTGACTAACGAATACTTTTTATTTTGTGACCTTTAAACCACAAAATATATTGTGTTCGTCCGTCAAAGGTCTTCCGTAATAAATTGAATTATATTAATAATTTAAGTTAATTGTAGTAGAATAGCCATTAAAATACACACCATATTTAGCTTGAATCATGAAACGCTTTTATCCTGTGGTGGTTTTCATTTATTCCTTTTGAGCTGTGTTGTTTCATCTCGTCAATGCGGGCGCAATACTCAGAACTCCATGAATATTATTTTATCTCGCGATCACAATATACATTTCATTTCATGGATGTGAATGTCGTATAATAATTATATAACATCGTTGGCTGAGTTTCACATGGACATAAAGGTTCACTTTGAGTTTTCCTCGTTCATTGAAAACCTTCATAAATATTATTTGTTTGCTCGCCTTTTCCTTAGTTGTGTAAATCATTGCAGTAGCACGTGGACAAACATGGACACGTTGCGCTCTCGTGTAACGTCATTGAAAAATGGCAGGTGTCCCTCCAATTCCTCTTCAGAAGTAAAAAACTGACATGTTTTGTACTTTCATCACAAAACTACGTCTTGGAGAAACTCGTACAAAACGTTCTCCATCCTCAAATAAGTTCTTCAATATTTTCAAATTTTGGGTTATGTGGTTTTTGTTGCGTCTGTTGAAATTCTACATGGGAGATATTATAATTGAAGACGAAAATTATTAGACTCTTTACTTGCAGAAAATATTATATTCATGTATTTGCAATTGTATGCTTTTTTAATTCTGTAGATTTTCGATCTTTTAAATCTCGGAATTTAAACATAGATTATATTCACCCTGTTTGTTATTTGATTTATATAAAACTATATTTTACTAATATGAAATCAGAATCTAAGTTGCATTCTTTTCCCTGTTGTAAATTCTTACTAGAAGGAGTTGACAAGAATGAACTTAGAATATAAATTTCACGGTATGATGAGTCAATTTTGTTAATTTAGACAATATAGTTTAGGATTCCAATATTAATAAAGTATACTAACTGAACACTTGCATATTTGAATGTACTTATATACTAACCCTATTCGTAATTTAAAATTGTACGATTTACAAGATACCGTGTTTCAATTTATCACTAAAGTTATTTTATCTCTACTAGATTAAATTCTAACTGAGATACTTCATCAATAGCATTTTTTTTAAATAACGGAGAAGGGTACTGTCACCTAACATCCATATAAAACACTTTTTATCATGAAAAAGGAACATCATACATAGCGAAGTCCACTATCGAATTTCCTTACGCCAATTCCTCCAAATTCATTTCTTTTACAGAACAGCATAAGGCACTATTGCTATTTGCAACTTTGAAGATAAGGATACAAAACTAATATTCTTTTATAAAATGCAATAAAATTACTACTACACAAAAATACAATTCCTAAAATACCAATATTTCTTCGGAAATCAAACAAAGAGTTTTTTTTTAATTTGATAAAAATATAACACCTTTAAATTATTCAATTTTTATTCATAGTAACGTGGTATATATTTTTCAACGCCTCTCATCTTGCTGAGGTTTGCGTCATTTATTTGTTCAGAGCAGAGGTCGCCAACCGTTGGTCCACGAGGAAATTTTGGGGGTTCGTATAAGAATCGGGGACATACAATTTTTGGTCTACCAAACAAACTAGTTGTCTATATCACAATTGATTGGTAAATGCATTGATTGGTAAATGCATTGATTGCATTTATGCAATATTAAATTGCATTTATGCAATATTAGATTGCATAAATGCAATATTACATTGGTTCAAATCATATTTGGGAAACTGGAAATTAACATAAAAATATATTAGTGTAATTGATATCCAATCAGTTGGTAAACAAGATCCACATCTGGAACGATACATATGTAACGTCCTCTCAAGAATATGTTGCATCAATTAAGTAAATATATTTGATTAAATAATTTTGTACAATTTAAGTATCATTTTAAAAGATGAATCTATTTAATGGAAAATCTTATTTCATATTTTTTGGATATACAATTTTGGGGATATACATTTTCTTGACAAACACATGTACCTATTTAAAAAGATGAATATAGTGGTCTGTAAGATCCAAAAGATGGCGAACGCCGGTCTAGATCATATTTCCTTACATTTCTATTTGAATTCTCGTTTTGCAGATATATTGCGGCGTGTGCGTGACAGTGTGTGTGACGGCAAGCTGGGTGGGTGCTACGCATTGCATCAAGTACCTCTACTTCCACCCGGGTCCACTGAGTGGAGGCGGAACCATCGGAGTGAATGGGTCGCTGGCGGGCGGTGCGACCGGTCGCTTGCGTCTTCATGGACCCGCCGTCCCCACGGGTTACAATGCGCCATTCTTCACCACGTGGTTCTGCACCAATTGGACGGCGTTGTTCTTCCCGCTGTACCTGCTGTGTCGGCTGGTGGGCGCGCGCTGCAGACACGGCGGCGCCATCCTGCAGGAGAGTGCAAGGCACTTTCGAGAGAAGGGGTTCACAGCTGGTGAGTCATTGTGTTGCGTGTTGCCTATCTCAGGGATTTCCCGAGACGAAGATTGCCAATGCATGGGCAGGGGTGACTGGTGGCGTAGTGAAAAAGTCAGGGGAACATTGCCAAATGCAATCTCTTCAGCCATAGTGATGTACTCGCATTAATACATATACACATTGACAATTTAATCACCTGCGTTTTGAATACAGCACTGGTAAATTGGTTAAATCACTGCGAAATCTTTTCTATAACAATCAATTTTAACAGAATATTTACGATGAATTTTAACCAAAATATGGTATATTTGTTTATTACAGATATAATTAGAGTATTATACAGAATTAAAACTATAATATAAATGTCCAACGTTTTGGATATGTATACATTCAGGTAAAATATGATCACCATGGTATACTATAAAGTAGAAACATAAAGAAATGAAGGGAAGTAAGTAAATTATAAATTCCAGTGACTATCCCCGACGGTGATAAACTTCTTCGAAATGTTTTTCAATTAATTATATTTTATTTTTGATGCTGACAATTCCAAAAGGATTCCCGAAGATTAATAGGTGTCCGACAATATTTTCTCTCCAATGACGCATACCCAAATATTGGTACGATTTATTTTTATGCAGGTGCTGTTCTTTTTGTTGTTGTTGTTGTTGTTGTTGTTGTTGCAAATATTTCTTGAATATAAGAAGAACTTCACAAAAACATTCCTGTAGAATTCTTTCTCACATTTACTAATAAAAGCATTACATTACATGCCAAATTTTGTGAATGATAAGTATGACATCAATAGTTTCCTGATGCATTTTTAAATTGTCATTATTGTTATTCATGCACATTCCTTAAATAAACTTAAATAAAAATGTTAAGAACTGTTATATCATAATCTTAATCGTTCGGATTAAATTCATTTTCTCAAGAAATTTGTAATAAATAAATTAATAAATGCACTTTATTGTCAAAAAAGCAGTTTAAGAAAGAGCAGTTTTACTGTGTATGTATTCCTTTTTGTTACGTGATATTAAAAAATCTATGTACAAAGGATAGGAGCAGGAACGTAGTATTAAGTCACCTGTCACCAGTAATGCTGTCTAATTTGAGATTCAGGTAATCGATATTCGTTATCGTACATTTCAGTAGTGCTCGTAATAATTTCGTGATATTTTGAACAACGCCTTCTTAGTATTTCTCAATAACTTCAAGCTAATTCTACCTTGAGTTGTTTAGATATGAAAGCTCTTCATATTCTTTCTAAGAAATGTTAGAAAATTTATTACGATTTTCTAACCTCACACTTTTTGTTGTATTTTCATTATAATAATTCATTTAAAAACTCGATCTAGTTAAATAGGAAAGAAATGCAGTAATTTGTCTGCAAGCAAGTTTTACTTGAGTACTCGTCAAATTAACGTAAATTTGTCAAATAAACATTTGAACACGTGATTAATGATGGGTCAACGCTCAATTAATATATTTGAAATAGACCAAATGCGATTGATTGATGCTTATTTGGTACGGCAGGTAATCTACTTGATTGGTACTGTGCCATTTAATACTTCAATTTATGAAAGGAGAATTTAAACTGTAATTTCAAGAAACATCATTATTCACCGGGCAGCGTTGTCAAAGTATTTTTCTTTCTTCTTTACCCGCTTATATATATATATGACATTGTTGAATATCGTTACCATTATGAATAATGTATTATTTTCTTGAGTGAACCATACTGCACTTTTTATCAGTTATTAATTACCGAAACATCTATTATTAACGTCTATTATGTATACGATAGATAAATAAATAAATTACAATAAATTTACGACCTTTTTACGGACGATTCCGATATATGTTGTGCTTTGTAAAATATACAACATGTCGACTCGTGGTTCGAGTCGTCGTCAAATAATAACAAATTGTAACATGAAACATAAACGTAGCAACAGGACAGGGTATATCGTAATCGTCCGTTAAAAAAGGCCGTAAGTAGTAATTTATTTATTTAGTCACTAATATTTGACATCGTGGAAGTTTCTGACGGCCATGGAAAGTCGCGATGAAATATACCCAATTGCTGATGCACTTCGCAAGATAATCCGACAAATAAATTATAACAAATTAATCAATACCTATCTTGGAATCTCGATTTCAATTATTTTATTGTAAATCGATATCATAATGCTATTTATATTAACTTTCTGGTTCGGTGCGAATCTTCCTTTGGCATTCAAAGGCTACTTCTGATTTAATTAACTCAGAAGAATGATGAGAATCTTTCGACTGAAGGACAAAACAGAATTTTAATCGGACGGATTCCCCACTGTTTTGCTTTGATTAACGTAGAATTCCTTTAAATGAAATTTCAAGGGAATGAAAACAATGATGAGGAACATTTGTTATTCATACAGAATAATTTACATTTTGCTTATAAATAATTAAATTATTAACCAGGGAGAATAAAGAAACCATTAAAAACTTTTTAATAAATATCTCAATTGTAAATATTTCTTCCACATATATATAACACATATATTTCTTACACACACACACACACACATATATATATATATATATATATATATATATATATATATATATATATATATATATANTCAGAAACTGTGGAAACCTATAAATTTGAAATTTGGCAAGTCGGTTGCTTCTATGGTGTCGACATCCGCTGAGAAAGGATTTTACGACAATCAACCCCTAACGCGATGAAATAGAAGATGAAATGTTTTACGTATCCCACCATAACTCTGGAACGCCTGGAGCAATTTCAATTAAACTTGATACACAGATTACTATCTGAAAAGTACTGTGGGGGTATTTAATCCCTGGCACCCTTAGGGAGGGGGTGTAATGACGGTGGTATGTAAAATATATGAATATTAGGTTCGAAACTATACTTTTCGGTGCTGTTGAGATGAATAAGCGGTGCCGTTGAGATGAATATGCAAGTTCTCAAATGAAAGCAAGATCTCGATGCTTTGCAGATAATATACCCCTAACATTCCTGGGGTAGGACTGGGAACAGAGAATAGGTAAAAATAGTAAAGAAACGACCGATATAGGTGCTGAATACATATTTTTTAAGACGCAGAAAAGTAGAGTCTCACTCTCAATGCCGCTTGAGTCCACAGTCATTCCCTATTAGGGAATGTACTCCCTTTGGGAAGGGGATGTAGAGGGGTTGAAATGTGAAGTTAAAAGAAAATGATATTAGTGTTGAGGTTATAATTTTCGGAGACTTTTTCGTGGGGCTTCAGGGTTCGTCAACGTCACGGTCATTAGAGCCCTTTTTTCGGGGACTCTGAAATTAGTAGTAACTTTCCTGAAGTCGCCCAAATCCACTATCAACCCATATAAACCCTAGGAAAGAGGATGACATGAAAAATAACGAACATTACAGAGATGAGTCCATAATTTTTGGCGTCGCTGAGTTGATAGTAAAATCCCAGTATTGTGAAATTAAATGTAGCCCTCATAAAACAAGGACACCACTAGCGCTCCATGGGGGGATGGGTTATGGATAAAATTAATTCTCTACTAATTTTGAAATATAATAAAATGAAAATTGCATCGAATCCATAGTTTTATGGTTGATGATATTTTTAAACTACCAATGCCGTTAAGTTCAAATTGAGATCAAATAGGGGTATGGCACCCTTATAGCTAGGAGGTGGGAAGGGCGAGACGTAAGAAAACCGATATTAGTGTTGAGCCCATGGTTTTTGTGTATTCTGAGGTGAATAATTGTATTTTCAATGATATTATGTAACCTTATACTTATGAAAATATGGGTATTGTCTATGAAGATTGGTTGTCAAGACTGTAACTTAGTTTACTGGACAGTCCAAAAGAGAGCTTAACACTCGATTAAAGGAGCACATCAGAATGGTTAAATACGGGAATGATACAAACAAAAGTGGTATTCTTAAGCATGTTGTAAGTCATAATCAAAAAAGATGAATTTTCAAAAAACAAAAATAATAGATAGAAAAGAAAACGTATACCGTAGATACTTGTCAGAGTCTATTAATATCAAACTGAATTGGACTTCGAACAACCAGTTAGAAAATAATACATTTACATATGGGTTTGATGGTGTATTACATTTCCTAAAAAATTTAAAATAAGTTGGTAGTAAATGAACATTGATTTAAACTGTTAGGTCATCAACATGGAATGATATGATGATTAATATTATAATGTCTAGTGAGGGACTTACAATGAGAATTTCATGAGTAATTTGAAAATTAGTAGAAGTATTTTAACAAAAAATTTGACGTGTGAAAATAACCTCTCACTTAATGTAATACTCTTCAATGCTGTTCACAGGTAAGGTTTTGATACCTAATTTTTATTACTCGTCCTATTTAATGTATTTGTTAGATAATTTTACTTATGTATGCTAACAACACCTGTTAATTAAATAAGTGTAAAATTGTATAGGTCCTGAAGATGAGGTCATACAGAGACCTCGAAACGTTGACCGTAATTTCAAGACCAAAGAGTATTTAAAAAATTATATACTCTGTGAACTTTGAAGTTTTTGATTGTCTATAATCTGCACTCTGATTAATCCTTCTGAAATTATATTCGCTTATGCTACTTAAACGGTTCGAGATAAATATCAACTTTAAATGACAATATTCTTTGTGTGGCAATTCTGAATTTGAAAAATTGGGAAGCTGAATATATTTAAAAAAACAGTAAGTGAAAGTATTTAGATCTTACAATATAGAAGATTTTATTTTTTCCTGAGTAAAAGGAGTCTAGAATAAAAGAAATATCCCAGACAACCCCGGGTAATCAGCTGGTACAAATATATAAACGAGAAATGCGAAAGTCTCTCTGTCTTTTTGCTACCTTTTCGTGACAACACAGAACCGTTTGTGATGAAATGTGGAAACGAGATAGTTTCGATGTTCAGTAAGAACATAGGCCAACTTTTACTTTTTAAATGAGTCAAAAGATTAATTATGCCATGTTGAATAAAAATTGGAGACGATGCCGAGATTCGAACCCGGTACCTTGATCTTGACGCACTCATACGCTTACCAATGGTCAGTGTAATCATGGTCAATAATGAGTCTTTCTAAATAAAAGTGAACAAACAATATGGATCAAATAATACAACAGGAAAATTTTGAGGAACATGCTGAATGTATAACAAAGTTAGGACACTTAACGAGATCTTTACAAAACATAGAAAACAAAAGAGATGAAAAGAAGTCAGTAGATCTGCGCCTTCCTCCTCGGGGCGGAGACGGAAAAACGTGATTAACCATGGTTAACCGGCGCTGTCCAAAGACAAAAGGACAGAAAAAAGAGAAAAGAGTAAAAAAGAAACCTTGAAATGACAAAGTTGCAGTCAAGGTTAAGAGGAAATGGGAAAATATAATAATAAAAGTGAAGTTCATATTTTCATAAAGAATATTAATTAAGGTAAACTTATTACAGAAGTTTCAAGTTACGTTACGTGTTTTAAGAAGTTCGTCATTTCTAATGTTTAATTTTTATTTGTCACATTACTTTTGTATTCTAATAAACAAATTTGTTGGTGATTTTTGTATTAGAAGATTTGTAATCCTTATGAATATAGGTTTGCTTTCAGCACCTTATAAACACAGTATTTTTAATAACTCTCAAGACAAGTTTTGGAAAAGTGTTACCGAAATGAAAATTATGAATAGTTACACCTCACTACTAGTACTTTTCAATAAATACAATTATGTTAAACCTTTCTTTCGACCCCCCAGGGGACTTACATCTAGTAAGTACGTGTTTGGCGAACACGGAGCCCCGAGCTGAGTCTGGCATTGCTTCCACTTACTTGTGAAGTCTCCTTCCTTTCTCTTTCCTGACCTTCCTTGGTCACCTCTCGTTCTTTTCGATCTCGACGCTATTAGAGCTAGGGTATCTTTCATTTTCCTCATTCCTCTCATTTTTTGTCCTACCCCTCATTTTTTGTCCTCCCTTATTCTTTGTCCCCCCTTATGTTATGTGCCCCCCTCTTTTCCCCCCCCCTCCATTTGATGTTTTGATGTATGTTGAGAGATATGTTTTGGTGTGTTGTAAATCAGGAGGGTTTTAGTGGGTAGGGTTGAATCATTCGGCGAGTCCCACACGCGGGGAGAGTCATGTTGGCTCTCCCTAGTGCGTAACTGCATTTTCCCTACCTGCACAAGTTTTTCGGGCTCCAAATGACCTTTGATGTCGACATGAGCCGTAATGCCCTATAAAAATATCTTTCGAATTATGTTTTCAATTTAAATAGTATTTACAAAAAATGGATTTTCTGTTGGGTGGGCGTTATTTGCCTCGGGTACCTTTCATTCTATTTCCTGTGCGAATAAATCTAAAGCTGATATATGTTAATTTACAAATACACCTTCGTTCGAAATTATCTGCCTGGATGCTCGCGCAGTGTTCCCGCTAACCGTGAAATGGTTGCATCGGAGGACAGTGCACACGTGGCTCGTTCTGTAGGCAGATGGCGCGAGTAGCGGTGGGACAACGGTCTCACAGGACGGACACGACGTCGCGGGTCCCCACTTCGCACCTCGCCCCGCTCCGCTTGCCAGCACGTTCATCCGACCGCCCTCGGGCGATCGATGCGCGCGCGTGTAAAGAGAACGGGCGCGTGACTCTTGGCCCCCTGCAGTGGCCGACAGCCTGCTCTCCAGGTGGCCAAGAGAGGATCAGAGTTACTCACGAGGGGATTTCATTGAATTCTCAAGCAAAACATGCTTAGGTATTGCGATCAAGCAAGAAAATTTGCTACGTTCGGAAGAAACATGGTTTTGTGCTGTGGAAGCTTGTTCAGTGCATGAAACATACAGATTTTTACGGCTTAAAAAATCTTTAATAGATCCTCTGAAGAAAATCTCTCAAAATGTAATCGCTGTATTGAAAGAAGCGTACTGGCACTCCAAAGATTCGGAAATGTTATGTTTACTTAAATTATTCTTTCACATATTTTTAATTTTCTTATTTATCTTCAAAGAATTGTTTATAGTTTATGGAATACACAAACACACAAACTTTCTGTTTTCAAACACTAAGTTAATTTATGAATTACTTCTTCACTACATTCCTTTTCTCTTTCCAGTTCAATTAAATTGCTCGAATATCTGGATTTAGTATTCACTTAGTATTAATTTCGTATTAACATAAATGTGTTAATACTAAATTGAATTATAGAGGACAAATTCACTTCTCAGGAAATCGGAAAATAGAAAAAAAATTCGGATTTTTAAGGATCATTTCGACAAATATCCAATACTTGCACTATGTTGGTGACATTTTTCATATTCTGTAGTTGGAAGCATGTTGATTGTTGTACTGTGAAATTGATGAATGTGTATAGTTTTCAATAAATATGATAATTTTTGAAAATCTGGTGCTTTTTCTCCGTCACTGTTGATATCGACAGACTGTGGCAAACGGAGGGTTGGACAAAATTATTTTATCTTCACTATATTACCTCAATAACGTTTAACGTAAGAATAATTATACTTGAAATTTGCCAAAATTGTCTTTAATGTATATAATAATTATTTCACATATCTCAAATATATTTAAAAAGACAAAACAATATATGCTTTACCTAGACAATAAAATTACCATTCCATGTAACTGTATACAAGAATTCAGGGGTTTCTCTTGCAGAAAAGGGGTCAATGAAAAAGTGCTGGCGACTAGTATAAAATATTCTAGAAGCTTTCGCGGAGTGAAATCATTGGTTTCTCGTTAGTCTCAGGGACACATTCCGTGTAAAAAGTTTACAATCGTATTGATCGCGACATGAACCTCCGACCTTCTCCAAAATGACAGTGTGACCTAAAAGAAGTCAGAGACCTGGATGAGATCGAAGGAAAGGAATTATTTGTGTATTGGGTATACATAAACTATAATGAGCATGTATATTTTTATAAATAAATGTATTGTCAAAAACCGTTACNACAAACGGCGTATGACCACTTGGAGGTTGATAAACTAATTTATTCTCCGGAATCAAGCAAGGGATCATCCCATCAATTCCGATCAAGAACCCTAAGGCAGAGGCGAATTTAACATTTCAGCACACTCCTAAGATAAGAAGGAAAATAGTTCCGTATGTGATATAATATTAAGAGTACCAACAAATATGTATTAAATCAAACACAAAAAAGTTATTTCAGGAGTGCGCATTATTATCAAACTCTAGATTTGATAATAGAGACGCATTATTATCAAACTCTAGAGAATATAGAATATGAGGTTTTGGTAAATTTAAAGTATCAGTAGCTGAAAAAATCATGCAGTCTGTCAAAATTATCGAACCCCCGTTATCTGAAATTTCAGATGAAGGATTCTTTAAAGAATCATGCCAAAGAAACATTAAAAAAGTAACGTATCAATAGCTCTTGACAAAAACTTTTAATATAAATGTATTTAGTGAAACACGCATTTACCTTGAAATGAGTCAACTGCGAGAACATAGTCGCTCTTTGGATATCATACAAAAGAATATATTCTTAACAGTCTCTTAGAGCCGGTGTCAAATAAATTGATTCATCTTCATGTTAAAGAAACATGTTTCCTTATGAAATTGTAACGTGAAAATCTCATTCGATCGTGCACGCTGCTAGCACTAGACACATAGTGCTTGGAAAAAGGCATTATGTAATCGATACCGGGTCGAGATCAAAACTCGAGGTAGAATCCACATCTGTCATTAGCTGGAAGCATTTATAATAAGGTTACCGAGATTGTCACCAGGTAGTGCCAGCCATTCAAACCATTCGAAGTTTCGAATCCTAAAATGTTTGGCTTGAAGCTAAAAAGGAGAGTAGAATAAACACTCAGAACGTCAAAGAAGTAAAAATAACTCAAAGTTATTTTCTCATCATTGCATTTCACGAAACGAATGGAAAGTGAAGACGCCCCCAAAAGGAATTGAAGGCCGAACTTTTGGTTGTAGAACATTTTCATCATTCAGTGAAGCAAACTGGTTGAAATTTTACTTGATATATAATTAAGCTGTGCATCATAAAGTCCGAAATATGTGGATGTACTAACAAGTATTATCAAGTTAACTAACAAAATTAATAGAGCAAAAGTGGAAATCACTGCAAACCAAAGTGGAAGTGACCTCATTTTCTACACACGTAATGCGACGGAGCAAATTTTTTTCTCGACCCTCCTCCTTAACGCTCTTCTCTAAACTTTCCATTTACGTGGAAATGGTGAACCCTTACACTATGCACGCTCTGCTCTGTCCCTGCTCTCAACTCTTCCCCCTCGAGGCATTCGAAACTTCCGTTCTCGTGGGAAGCTCGCGACTGCCACTGGGGAAAGGCTGTGACACATTTTTATCTCTGTTCTAGTTGGAACACGTTTCCGAGGGAAGTAATACATCTCTCGAGACTCACAGGAGTAATTTATAAATAATTTTTTATAAAAAATTGTTGTCTCATAAATTATATTTTACTCGTACGGTACACAACAAAAAGAAAGTTGTATGAGAAGTTTGGGAAAACTAAACGACCGCACTAGGACATCCATATCCCATTACTTTATTTGTGGAAGTTTATTTGGAATACTAAAGAAATACAAAGAGCAATGTTAATACTCTTCTTTTTAGACATAGGTGGAAATCAATTCTTTGTTTTCTAAAACTATGTTAACAAAAACTGAGGAAACTGAAGTACGCGGCTGTATTAGAAAGCAAAATGTCAAAGAATTGTTTCTTTCTGCGTTCCAATATTGCAATTATCTTGATCGAATAATCCAATCAATAGACTGGTTAAGCGTTTCAAAATTTAAAGTATTTTATCTACGTAGTCTTTAAGTACGAGATTAATTAATATTCTGGGTTGTCTATCTTTGAGCCATAGTCGTTAACATTGGGATTCATTTCTTCGAAACTATATCGTTTCAGTGTGACGTTGTTAGTGGCTGATACTAAAATATTCAGAGCAGGGATGACCACAGCTGCGCACGCAGACAGCTCACGGGTATGTGAAGGGCAACTCCTATCAATTATGTTTCAGAGGAGGGGATGCTCGGACGCACAGTGGTGGGGGACAATCAGCCTTCCTATAAGTTTTCTTATGGCAACAACAGCCGCGCCGATTGTTTCAGGATAGATTATGTCAGAGAAGTGGAAAAGTATTTCAAGCTAGTTCCACTCATAAGAAATTTATTGAAGATATTTTACGTTTTATATAATAATTAAATGCATGGAAATGGATATATTTCAAATATATTGATATTCGTTGATATATTGTAGCTGAACAGGAATCGTTTTCCATCGACGTTCTTTTCCAAAACCTTTCCAAACACTTTCCAGATCTTAAAACACTTATTTCAAACTGACAATTAGAAACGTGCAAACTGGTGCGTGGAGTAATGTAATAAGTGATCAAATAATTTTCTGAAATTTTCCTACAAAACTGAACCTTGGAGTAAAAGAGAAGCGTCCAAATTATTCCCAGAATTCCGCTAATATAGCCCCTCACTAACTTTTCTTCCCAATATGCTGTTAATCAGAGTTCATGAAACCTGCCTGACTCATTTGCCCTGCTTAATGAGCAACCATGTTTCGAAGTTTTAACTCCATCTATCCAAGGGGTGAGGAAAGTGGTGGCGCTCGCGTCACCTAGTTCTATGCTGCCCGCAGTTGCCCGCTGTAGCTGTAGCATTCATTGAAAGGCAAATCGCTTGTTAATTCTGGCTAAGAATTTTGTTCTTTCCTAAGGGAAGAATGGAAAATGTACTGAAGTGCGTGCGCCAAAAGGTTCAATGATCTTCTGTTTCACAAAGAATTAATTTCTTACAATATCAGGATATAACATCTTGAATTTAGGTCACAATAATTAGATGGTGATCTGATGAAAGATGTAATTATTGTGACCTATACTTAAGATATCATATCCTTATTCCAACACATGATCAAGAATTTCGACTGACTCAAATTTAAGGGACAATGTAATTCAGAGACTTTAAATTTTGCGTATTATTAAATGTATGACCATTGCAGTAGTTTGTTTCTAGGTTCAAAAGTAATATAATATTTTACCATTGCAGTTGGATGATGTTACCATCGCAGCTATGAAAATTCATCTCAACGCGGCTAGAGAAGTTTCGCTTCAGAATTTTTTTTCTATTCTTAATATTTTCAGTATGTGCTTTTAGAATTTTCACGTATGTAGGAGTAGCCTATATGGAGATACAATGAGGAAATTTTCTTATTTCATACAAGGTGGGCAAAATAAAACTTGCCCGGAAAAGAATGGTAATCCTGATATGGAATTGACCCTTGTCAAAGAACAGGACAGCAGCTCATCACAGAAAGTTTTGGCAATGGTGAGCGATTGCTGTCACATGTATACTCTGACCCGAGTTCTTTGCTCCATTTCGTTTGTGTGAGTGAGAGGAGTGGACCTGTTAAGTGACGATTTGAATGCATCACAAAATGATGCTCACGTTAAAACAGCACGTGCACATTGCCAAGAGTTATGCGAAGCACAATTCGGGGAAAACGTGTGCGGAACTGTTTGTGCAAGAGTTTAAGAATGATAGTGTTTCGACGAAACCTCCAGCAAAATCTCACTGAAGATGCACGGCTCTATGGAGTTTTTCAGCAAGACAGAGCAGCAGTGCACACTGCTTTGATAACTTAGTCACGAGTGCATGAGGTATTCGGGGAGGAGAGGACAATCAGCATTGGCAGTAAAATCTCCTGGCCACCTCGATCGCCTGATCTCTCTTCCTGTGCGTGCATTTTACCTATGGGGCAAGTTAAAGGATTAGGTGTACTTAAATAATCCTCACACACTGGAAGAGCTACAGGAGAACATTAAAAACACTATAACTTCTACGTCTCAAGAAGAGCCGTTACGCGTGTCTCATAGGTTGATAAATCGAGCACAGCGCTGATATATCAACAGTGGACATATCCAGCATTTTCTGTAAATGGCAGTTCTCCTGTTCATTGACAAAGGTCAATTCCGTGTCAGGATTACAATTCTTTTCCGGTCAGTATTTTCTTGCCCAACTTGTATAGAAATTATCGTGCTTACGCATGTATTCGTATTATCTTTATCGAATAGATTTAAAAAACATTAAGAAATATACTATATATTCTTCCAGTTCTGACTGTTTCATAAATGAACAGCTTACTCCAGAAAATAACAATATCCGCAACTTCCAATTTTACATTAAAGAAAAAAAAATGTATTAAACCAGTAATCGGATAATTGAAGACGTTGAAACCATAACTACTATGAAATTAGGGAAAGTCCAAGAATACTGTCGAAGACTTTATGCTTTCAGAAATCTTTATATTATATGATATTTCAAACATTTCAATTATATTTTCTGCTAAAAAGGAAAAATAGGCGAACTCACAAAAATATAATTAATATTTTCTGCTCAATTCCGAAATATATTCACATTAAAAAGAAAAATGATGGAAACTTTTGACATAAACACGTCCCCCCAGGGGACTTACATCTAGTAAGTACGTGTTTGGCGAACACGGGGCCCCGAGCTGAGTATTGCATTGCTTCCACTTTCTTGTGCCATGCTCCTTCCTTTCTCTTTTCTGACCTTCCTTGGTCACCTATTGTTCTTTTCGATCCTGACGCTATTAGGGCTAGGGTATCATTCATTTTATCTCTTCTTTTTTTTTAATATATGTAATGTTTTGAAATAAGTTTTGATATATTGTAATTCAGGAGGCATGAGGGTTTCTAGTGTGTGTATGGTTGAGTCATTCGGCGAATCCCACATGTGGGGAGAGTCATGTTGGGTCTCCTAGTGCGTAACTACATTTTTCATACCTGTACAAGTTCTTAGGGCTCTAATGACCTCTATGTCGACGAGCCGTAAAGCCCCACAAAAAAAAAAAAAAAAAAAAAAAAAAAAAANGGAGTCAAATGATATATTACTGAGTAAAAATAAAGATGATGAAGTCGTCTGTCACTGAGGAAAACTTGAAGTATGATGAAGTATCACGCGATATAATCCCAGAGAGCTTGAGTTATTGGTATAACTGTGTAAATTTCCATTTCATATTTTGTCATTCAGCTCGATTCTTGCAGACATAACTATATTTTCCAAATACAATTCAACTTGGGTTAGTGTTTCAAATAATTAAAGATATTGTCATCATTCTGAGACGTTTTCTAAACCTTTAGTTATTTCTAAGTGAAACTTCAATATCTTTGCTTCTAGTATTATCACTAAAACTGCGTTTAAGTTCAGGAATGTTGTAAATGCAATATTATCACAGACCTATACGTATTAGAGCCATTTAAACTAACAAATATCATTAATTCGTCAAATAGATGTCTCTTTAATTCGACTTCCGTTATGATTTTATTCATACAAAGAGTCTTCCGCTTGTAACCAAGGTGTAAATATAAAACTGTGTATGCATACTTTGTGGTACTAACTCGATGTCTAACTCGGTGTAAGTATCTCTATTTCTTTTTATTTTAATAGTATACTCAGAATATGAGGTTCACTATTGGGAAACAAATTTTCTATATATTAATGCATAAATAATTACCTTTCGTCGCAATTCAGATAGTCCCTCTTGGAGAAAGCTTTTCAGCTTGATTTCAGCAGAAAAAAATCAATTTCAGCTTGATTTCAGCAGAAATCAATTCAGTGCTTTAAGTGATTGCAGGTTTTACTCATTCTTCATACCCTCTAACCATTTGTTTTATGAACTAGAATATAATACAACAATCATAAATAGCTAAATAAAATTATGTTGACGAAATAAAACTATCAAATCATCGACCAAGGGGTTGATATCTTTCAGAGTAATCTTTATTCCAACTTGAGGTTACGTTACAGAATATCACTGTAATAAGGTACAACACTTCTGTTTTTAAGGGATGAAAGCAAAATGTAAACTTTTTACCTCCTGGTTTTTCGTGGAATATTGAAATATTCAAGACCCTAACTAGAACTGAAAACCACGTGGTTTCGTCTGTTTCATTGTTAATAGTGTCACAGATAAAATTTGAAAGTTCAATCAAGTATTGTATTTATGGCGGCATAAATTCACTTTTTGACAAAAATTGGTTTTGAGATTAATAATTTCTTTTTGAAAGACTAATTTCTATTAACTGGCTGATATACAAGTACAAAAAATAATTATGTTCTCCGTAGGGAAGCACTAACATTTTAAGTTTGTTGTTCCCTAATCGTGACTTGTCCGAGTTCTTGATTTTTATGTATGTATATACACAGCTAATACTTACAATGTATCGGGTAACATGATAGATACCATTGTAGAAATTTCTCGTCGCGTTTCTGATATATTTGCTACTTTACCAAAATTGAATGATTCAGCTCTAATTTTCTTATGTTGGATATTATCTGTACCATATTGCGTTCATGAATAATTGTATTTGTCTCAATTGATTCGTAAAAGTAATGTACGAATCATTCTCCTAACTCCATGCTTTCATCGTTCATTTAATTAATTGGAATTATATTTTGTTAATATAATTTTATATGTTTAATATAAATATATTTTATATATTTTTATTTTCTAAATTTAATATTTTTAATATAATTGTTCCGGGGCGACGTACGAATGATTGGGAAATTCTCTGGCAGATGCCACGGAACACAACAGATTTATGAAGACGGAGGACCAGCTTCCAAGGAAGCAATTTGAGGGATGTAAAATAAGGGAAATACCAAAAATAACCCTCATAAATTTAATGAATTGAATTTCGTCACAACATTGTATGTGATAAATGAAATAAACATTGAATTCACTCTTGACTTATTAAACTAAAAAATACATAAACAAGAAACAATTGTGCAATCAAAAACTGGATTAAGCAGAATGGTTACAAAAGAATCTGAGTATCACTAAATCAGTAATATTTCTAGATAATTACACAATTGGCACACCAATCCATCAATTCACAGACTACTTGTGTATTTTAGTATTACATAGAATTACTGCTTGATAAAATGAAATAAACATCCAAGAGTCAAAAAGACTTATGATTAGAACGAAAATCCTTATATTAATAGTGCCTTTTGATCAACACAACATTACGTATTTCATTATTACATAAAAATACTGTTTGATACATTGAAAGAAATATCCAAGAACCAAATGACTTATTATTAGAATGAAAGGTTCTTTATTATGGGTGCATTTAATTAAGTGTTCAAGATCATGCCACTCCGTAATGTTTTATATTCTATTTTCCTTCTGAATTTGATATAATCAGTGGGGATTTGTCTCGTAATAAGAAAGACAAGTGTTCTGCTCTAGATTACACTGACGAGTCCATTTAGAGAACCATTGAAATAACTGATAACAAAAGGAACACATGTAACCAGTTATTGCGGAGCAATTCTTGTTTCAAGTCAATTTGAAATAACTGTTAACAAAAGGAACACATGTAATCATTTATTGCGGAGCAGCTCTTGGTTCAAGTCATGAACACCCACACATATTCAATACGTGGATTGTCGCCAAACACAGTACGTTAAGAACTTAAATGATAATACTCAATCTTAGGAGTCCAGCTGGCGTTGTCTTCGGTGTGTAGCTCGATGTCTTGAAGTGCCGGGACACGCACTCGCATGGGAGTACAATGATGCACACGCTAAGTTGGCGGGCGCGAATTGAATTGTAGTGATAAGAAACTTACGCGCACACGAATGGGAATACAGAAAGGAAGCAGATCCCGGTCGCGTGCAGCAACTTGTGAAGGTGCCCTTAAATGTAATTTAACAATACTACTTGATGTTACTCGCTCTATAATAAAACGAATAGAAAATTAAATAAAAATAACTAAGTAATCAGACTTAGAAAGGAAAGATCGACTTTGAAGTCGAGTGGCTGCTCGAGCGAACATGTATGTCCGTCTGAGTGGGCGAGTGGTGGACGATTGAGAGCGGATGCGAGGGTGAAACAGATCAGGTAGGGTGCTGGAGTGAAGGGACGCCCGTCTACTGACACTATCTTACGGCGGGATAAGGAAGCTCAATGCTAATGCGTGCAAATTTTGGTAAATAAAAGGTGCAGGAATGGTGCGCTTTCTGGTGAAAGGTGTTTCGCCTAACAAAGGCCAGCCCCCGTAGCCTGCACTTTTGGGGGTGAGAAGGTGCCCGTCTAGCCTCGCTGACAGGTGCTTAGGAACCGGTAGCCTCACTTAGGGCAAGCGTTATTGCCAACTGGGGAGAATTGTGTGCCGAAACAATAATTAAAGTATATTTTTTAACAAATTTAATTTTTAATACTCAGAAAAACAAAAAATAACAGTTTTATAATTAAAACACAGAGAAAGCAGAGTTTTCTTTCTCAAAATAAAAAATATTTTGTTTAAGTTGTCTTAATTTGAAGATGTGAGATTCTTTTCTCCATCGACCATTGCACATCAGTAGTAATTGTAAAAAAATAAAAAATAAAATGCTTCAGAATTATTGACGCAATGATATCGTCATTCGATCAGAAATAAGATAATTTATTCATACCGATGTCAGAGGAACACTAAAAATTGGTCTGATCCAAAAATTAAACATACGTATCCTTACGTATTTTGATGCACTGAATCTAAATCTAGTGTTCGAATTGCTTCATTACCCTCCATTATTTTCTTAATAGTGAAAAATTCGCTCTTAATACAGAAAATACTCATTGAAGAGCAATAAACTTTTCAAATCTCGAGACTTGTTTCAAATCATGCGAAACAACCATTCCCATTCGGAAAATCCATTGACATTTTTCATGAAACCTCGTGTTATATGTATTTTTGAGATATTTCGTAATGTCACCATAGCAACATCGTCAAGGATTCGAACTTATTGACGAGTGCTTCAGCGAATTAAGCTAGGTGATATTCCTAAACCTAGGGAAAAGAAGAATAACTTTATTTACGTTAATTGTGGTTCGACCCCTCTCTGACTCAAGAAGATTCGCGGTGTTTGACGAAGCGGGTACGTACCTTTATAGAAACCAGCTGTGTTCTCGCACTTTACTAGTATTGTGCACAGTCTATCCCTTTTAATTCTCCATTTACATCTAAAGAAAATTTTGGAGGTTGGAAATGTTTATAATTAGTCTTCAAAACTTTCTTTCTTTCTTTTTTTTTTTTTTTAAACCGATAACAGAAGTTGCTAGAGTATTCAGCGAAGTAGAAAGTTAAGCGGACAGCCCACATGTGCCTCTATATATACATTTATTTCGTCATACAAATTCCTGAATAACCTTATCAAAATGGTTGGAATTAGTTGTTTCCGGAGTCATGACCGCACTGACGGGGAAACAAAATTTAGTTTTACACATTTATTGGATTCAAGTCTGACGCATTGTCATAGAATTGCTTGCCCAAACATGTAGCACGTAGGAAGAATTATTTAAAATCGTTTCTCTAGAATTGGAAGAAGTAACTAAGTTATTGACAGACAGAACAAAACTCAAATTTACGTTATCACGTGTATTTTTATTATTCCAAAACATTCTGATGTTTTACTCATTTTGACAACCTCGTATTTTTCTTGAATTTCATGTATTTAATTTAAATGTTTGTTTACTTTAATTTGAAAAAGTTATCAGAAAAATATATTACGATTTTCAAATTATGTAAAAAAGGCGATAATATACTTTTTTAAATATTATTCCATTGATATAAAAAGTAGTATACATGGCTCTGATCGTGTGCAAAAAGAATTGTGTAATCGTGAGATTGTATTGTGTATTTAAATAAACCCTCAGTACGTAGTGAACTCCCTTCACTTTTATTTTAATAAACGTGTATTTAATCCACGTAAATTTTCATACTGTGAATACATGGATCTATTCTGCACGTTGGTAGATCAAGCGATTTAGTGAACATCCGCAGTTTAGGAGTAATCTGCGTTGCGATGTGCACGCTACGCGCCATCATCCTGTTACGAAAGCTAAACACTGGCTGCGATATGGAAGTGGTTAGTAGGTAGTAAGTGCAACACAGCGAGATGCTGTAATAGCCCTCCTGAATGCACATGGCGCGCTCCCGCCATTGGCGAATCGTGGACCTACATGAAGTTCTATGACGTACTGGCCACCCCAAGGTGATATAAATACTTTTTCAAGTACGTTTAGTTTGAAGCGGAGTGGAAAAATCCTACGAATCTTGTTTTGTGTACTACAGCCACATTTTTAGATGGAACTTGGCACCTTTTTATTGTTGAATTTCTGGTGAGACGCTGGCAATAAATGACATTAAATAAAATTAATGAACATATAAAAGCAGTAGTACTCTTATATGCCGTTAGCCAAGTAATACGTGTGTATCATTTCTATATGTCTAGAATCATTCTTGAATCATTCTGTTTTTAATATGTTACGTTCTTTATATTTGTTGCATCTATGGTACTTTCCTTGAAAATTCTGCGATTACCTTCAACATATTATTAATGTTTAACGAAAGAAAAATTAACATTAGGAGTTAAAAGAATTAGTTTTAAGTTTATTTTCTCTTAACTCTACTTTCAATATCTACAAACAGTTTTTGGATCACCATTTTTTAGCGCCGTTATTTAAAAATCAGCCATATACCTCAACATTCCAATACCAAGAAATTCGAGAATTTTACCAAAATGCTGGAACATTTGTAAACTTAGGCTTCCGTAACCGAAGCCAATTTAAATTTTTTTTATCTGGGACAAACCGCACCTCAGTAGACATAACTACCAACGTTTCGGCCATCTTGCTGTGATCTTCTTCAGGGCAATCTCACAGTCGTACAGTCCTAAGTCTTTTCAGAGTACGACAACGACTTAGGTCTTTCGGATATCAGACCTGGATAGAAATGGTGTTCAATTTCGGAAGGTAAAATAGTGGTGTAGCGGAGAACATCCCTGCGATCTGTGCAGGAGAACTGTCCAATGACCGACTCGTCACAATTTTCATCTAGATGTACATTTCACATCCCTTTGTGTAGGTATTCGAAAGATATATGCATAACCATCCTCAACACTTCAGCATGTGTAAAAGCGGTACATGGGTGTCACCTGGGTTTATTTATTTTCTATATGGGCACGAGTCTCAGGTATTCTAGAGTATAAGCTCTCAAAGGGGAAACACCTCTGCGATGAAAGTAAAAGATCGAAAGTTCAATTTCCGATTGTCGTAATTTTTTCTGGACGTACTCATAAAACTTGTTGAACGGAGATATACGTACTCACAAGACATACTAAAAGAGTCAGGACGCTTCCTCATAGTAGATGTGCCTAGTTACAAGGGATATGACATCTATAAACTATGTCTTTCCAGAAAGTAGAATACCCTTAGTAGATAACTTTCATGGGTTTGTAGACCGTTTCTATTAGGAATACTCTAATAGAACATGGCCTACAAACTGAAATGGAAAACCGCCAGATGTCGAAGTTTACTGAAACGTTAGAGGAATAGTATTTAGATCATAACAAAATCCTATGATCCCTTTCCTAATCAAAGAATTTTCCGGTTCTTTTCTTTCCTATTTTAAAAGCACGTATCATTTCTAATGAAAGGCATAATATCGTTTCCTAAAAGAAATTTTATTGGAAAAAAAATTGTTTATATCAAAGAGATTTGCTCCCCTCCAATTTTTTGTTGTTTTTAAATGATTTAACGGAGGAGTTCCTTCCCGAAAAACGAAGTAAAACGCCACTAATTAAATGTTTACAGTTTTTGAGTTACTAGCAAATACAGATAGTTTACACAGACAGCGTGTCAACAGTTTTTGAGTATTTAGCAGACAAACAGAAGACTCTCAAATTTATGCAGAAGATATATAAATAAAAAAATATAAATTGATCTAATCAAAGAATATAAGTATCAATATTATACCATTCTATTAAACTGATTTTCGACCATTTTCAATAACAATAATTACTAAAGTTTTTTTTACGTTTTGGTCTTGAAGACATAAAATCTATTTACAACATGCCATAAATATGCTGAAAACGTGAAAGAGAGACTGAAATTAAGCAATAAATAATTTGAAATGAATGTAGTTATTATTTAATATTGTTGTGAAGTCCCCTCGGTAGCTCGTGGTAAATGCTCTCGCGTGCTACGGAGAAACATCGGATTCAATTCCCGTCAGAACCAGAATAAATTGTACCTTTTTACTTAAATGTCATAGTTCATATGGCTGAGATGATTGAAAAGTGAACCTTCTGCGACCTACCACTGCAGTTGTAATACTTGGATACGACAATGTCGATTATATCTAGACACTGTTCCCTTCCAACGATTACACGAAGTGCCCGGTAAACTCCTGTAAAATTGGGTTTCACTGGCGCTCGTAACCATGATTCTTAGCTGGTCGAAACGAGAAATACGAAAAAATTATTCTGAACGAAACTTGATAATAAAAATAACCACATAGCTGTAAGAAACAATGATAATTCTCTCGTTTATGTATCCGAGATCTCTCACGACAGCTTCTTGAATCCATTCTCTTTGTCTTCGCACCTGTGAGCTCCCATTCCTCGCGTAGAGGCACGAGTTTCAAGAATGGATTTACTGAGAAAAGGAGTCTTTGAGAGTTGCGTGTCTTGTCTTGAGCGCAATGCTATATATAAGTGCACTTCAGAGAGAGATGGGTGGCTTGCATCAAAATGTAATCGTTCTTCTCGGTCTATTATTACTACTCTATTGAGTTCTTAGACCCAGATCTTGGCTTATTTTCACGTGCAAGAGATGATGAATTTGCAGTGCCGTGTTACATTATTTCACTCTTGGTGTTGTAATGGGGTTATCGAAGTTTATTTTTAATGTGTCTTTACTAGTGGAAAAGAGACGCAGTAAATTAATTGATTTTGTTCCGCCAAATTACGTTTTGCTCTGCAAATTATCGCAGTTGTATCTATTTCTATCATTTTGTCAGTCATAGATTCGAATAAATTAATTATGTTTATTCGTTCCCGTTTTTATTTCAAAAAATTAAAAGTGAAATGCACCTTATGTCAAAAATATTTAATTTATACCGAATTCCGTTAACACCTTGTCACAAGTAGTAAATTATTCTTTGTAAGTCATATATTTAATAGTACGTTTTAATACGCTGGAGATGGGATGAATTCGTATTTGTCACATATGAACTATATCAACAGAAGAAGGTGATTATTCTTAACCCCTCTCACACTTTCTTCATTCTCACGCTCTCTCTCTCTCTCTCTCTCTCCCTTTTTCTCTCGTTTCACGTTTCAACCTTCACCTTCCCAAACACCCCATATGATACATATAAATAAACAGATAACGTATTAGCTAATAGTAAATAAGTAACAGTTCGTCATTAAATGTTGTGAATGAGTGGGCGTGACTCAGTGAGTACAGTACTCAGAAGCTGGCTTGACAGTAGGGGCACAAATTCGAGGATTTGTGTACGGGTCTATCCCGGGTGAAGAATGGCCTGACAGTGAAGCTAGCCACATCTCAATGTGCGGAGGTTACGTAATTGTGGCGTTGTACTCTGTAAACACAAAGAACATGCCTTAAGACCTGTATTCAATTACATTGTATGTGTTTGAAGCAGTTTTTAAAATAACACAGCTCATGTTTGCTAACATAAACTCTTAAGATTGTTCAGTGTACGGTTTGACTGTTTTTTTTTACTTCCGCTGGAATGGATAATTGAGGCGAATACAACTCCGAACATTGGCCAGTGTATAATAAATCGAAACAGTAAATGGTATTTTTATTTTATATTTAAAGTATTAGGATTGAAAGAGGTTTATATGCTTTACCAAACATTAACAACAAAAAGGAAAATGTTACTGACAGTGTAGACATGAGCAGTTGGAACAAAAATGTAAATTTCACTTGATATGTGAGTATAGAGATAGAATATATAAACCCGTTTACAAATAATCGAAATAGAATTTGGAATGTGAGATTGGAAAAAAATGTGAAATCGAGATCGACATTGCAAACGAAAAATTTTGGAATCGGTACCTCACTATTGATATTCTTGTCGGACAAATCTATATTAAACGTGGATGTGATTCATTATGTTTGATGAAATGTGTTGCGTGGTCGCAGCTCGCTTTCTGACCCGCTGTGGCCTCTTCTGCTTGCTGTGGGTGGGCACCAACTACATGTACATCCACTCTTTGCGCATCCTCTTCGCAACGGATGTGATGGCGCTGTTCGCCACCAATGTCTCCTGCGTCTACCTGCTCTCGTGGGTCATCCTTCATGAGCAGTTCGTCGGTGTCAGGGTATGTCCTTCTTTACATTTCTCTTCCTCGATGTTTTCAATAGTTCTATCTCTTGTTAGCACAATCTTTCCCGTTTCTAGATGTCATTTTTGTTCTTTTTAAAAGTATATTTATTATATTTGTATTGGAAGTATAAGCATTATTAACTTCTCAATCATTTTTAACATTCCCATCTTACAAAATAAGTCTTAACTCCGCTTTGTAGTATTATTCTTTTAAAATAATAAATTTTAATAAATATGTTTCATTAAGCTAAACAACGGAAATATGCGAGTATGTAATTCGTGCATTTACTCTTAATACGTAAACCTAATAAAAATATGATTATTAATAAAAATTATAACTTTTTCAACGTGGTTACTTTTTTTATTTTGCATAAATCAGCTTGTCAACGTTGCGTCAATGAAAAGGTATTATTTCCGTATGTTCTTTCGTTGCAATACCACGTTTTTACGACACCAATAAGCAAGCCAACAGTTGACTTCCGATGAATGGAAGAAAAATAGTTGGCTTCTTCAATTGACCTTGATGCACGATTCAGCGGATTGAAGCGGCCAATACAGCCGTAGTAGCTGAAACGCGACGCCAGTTCTGAAGTGACGCTAGATGAAGTAGTAGAGTGGTAGGCAAGGGGGAGGTATTGGACGCCATTAGTTGGTTTGAGTCTACTGCGCAAGACAACTCATTTGTATGCAAATTGGGAAGGCCGTTGGCCTCTAAAATCAAGCCAGTAGTGTCCACGCGAAACCAACTAATTGGCATCGTGAAAACGCGGCATAAGAACGAGTTGAATTGTGTCAATGGGCCCGAAATATTGATTTCCTCTTAAATATTTTGAAGCAAGGTGTATAAATGAATTGTATACTTTATGGGATATGTCTCGAATTACTAATGTATCTTGGAGGTGTGATTTCGCGAATTGATTGTTCCTTGAAATCCGAAAACCTCGTGATACCGTTTGCCTCGTCGCTGTTACAGATCGTGGCGGTGATCTTGTGTGACACGGGCATCGCTCTGTTGGCGTACATGGATGGCATCACAGGCTCCCCGACGCTGGGAGGAGTAGTGCTTGCCGCATCCGCTGCCGCGGGCTCTGCAGTCTACAAGGTACATTACATAATACACACCCTTCACCATCTTTTGGAACGTGTATTTTAGATGAGCCATATTTTTTCTTCCTTTCCGTGATATTTCAACAGCTATTTGTCCTTTGTATGAAGCACTCATTCAGGGGGCAATACAGATGTTCCATGTAAGGATATTTATTCTTGATGGTTGTCATGGGAGAGTACTGACCTATTCTTGTACAAAAAATTTATTTTTCAAAAATAGTATATATTTGTGTGATTGCACATTCTATTAGCTTTTCCTATATTATGATTCAGAAAAGATGCTAAATAATAATAATTAAAAAGAAATCATGTAAAATTGCGCCACAGGGAAGGTTATTAAGATATATATCAATAATCAAGAGTTTGTTAACAAGCGTCTCAAATTTAGAATATATTATGAAAATTCTTCTCAATAGCTTTTGGTTGAATTATTTTATTACTTTTATTGATGTTCCTTGAAAATTGTCCATCTTCTTCTCCTACATCAAATTTTGATGACGAATGCAGAAAATTAGCGTTTGAAATGTCGACGTCACAAGTGAATGCTTGTGGTGAAACGGAACAGAACAATATGATTAGTAAGTAAAGATTAGAAGGAAATAATTAATTCATAAATTGTAACGGCGAAATGGTGTACAACAATTCAAATCTGAAGCCAAAATATACAAAAATTAATAAGAATTTGCGAGAAATCAATAAATATTCAACTAAAAATTGTGTGAAAATATCCATTGAGAAGCGTAAATTAGGGTCATTTTATTTTAATTAAGATCACATTTTCTTCAATGCAGTACATACAGGATCATCTAAACAAGATGTGTTTCTTTAATGAGTATTTCGTAACAACAAATTACAAAGAAACAAATACAAAAGTATTCAGAAGGGAAAAAATTGTTAACGTAAAATATTTCACTATAAGGGTCATTGATATACCTTCACACATCTAACACTATAACCACCATTTATGAAAACATGGTTCGCGGAGTGTTCGGATGATCGGGTTTCGATCCTCGTGGTTTTCAATCACAACTCAACATCTAGTCTGACTCACATACCGATTCAACCTGCAGTAAAATGTGTAACGGGTCTATTCTGGGGTGAAACCGGTCAGAGCGAGATGCTGGCTTCATCTGCTCCTCCAAGATCGAGACCTAATAGTTGAGGAGCTCTATGCTCTGTTGTGGCTATAACTTTCTTATGATTTCTTTTTCGATGACACTACAATTGTGGCGAATGTACTAACAGGTGCTGTTCAAGAAGGTGATAGGCGAAGCGAGCTACGGTCAGGTGTCGCTCTTCTTCTCGTTGATCGGCCTGCTGAATGCTGCCCTGCTGTGGCCACTGTGCCTCACATTGTACTTCACGGGGGTGGAGACGCTGCCATGGGAACGATTGCCTTGGCCTGCGCTGCTCTCTGCCTCTGGCCTCTCGCTCGGTGCGTCTCCAACACCCAGACGACATAAGTATTCTTAGTTGTTTTTTTCTTTATCATAATCCCGTTCTATTAGGTAACTTCGGAAGATGTTGGAAAACAAGAAAAAAACTACGTACTATTTATCTGTGGTATAATTACGACATGACCTACTAGTAGCGTAGTGTGTACGAATTCCTACTCTTCCCGTCAGGGAGAACGTAGCCAAGATTCTGATAAAGGTGGGAAGGTTTCCGAGATGTGAATGAAATTATATCTTACAAAGACCCGTAATTAATTCTTATTCAACCTTTCAGACACTCATTAAACAAACAATCCTTTTTTTATATAATTTTAACCAACAATGTTTTTATATTTCAGCATATGTTTTTCAGAGAATGGGGGGGAGGGGGATCCAAACCCCCTAGATGGGACCCTTTGGGAACATCCTTGTTCCCGTCTCTCTCCTTCTATTCTCCCTCTCCTACATGCGCTGAACTGATTGCGTCATTTTACTACCCAAGGATCGTACTGCACTTTCACGTGCGGACATTTCAAAACATAAATCGCATACTGCTCAACTGCGAGATGCACGATGGAGAAAGAACAGCTCGCATCACAAAAATGCTGAGAAGAGGAAAGTGATTCGTAGACACACAACACATCATTGCTACGGACAAAAGATAATTGTAAGATACTTTGCGAGTACGTTAGCGAGGATTGTGAAATAAAATACTAAAAGGGCAGAAATGCTAGAGACTAAGAAAATTGCGATCCCCGTGATGAGAACGGGTACCCCGAGTTTTAAACATTTGGAAACCAGACAAAAGAAACGAACACCTTATCAATATACCGGATGACGTGATTCCCGAGCTAGATAAGATCGTCTTCCCATTCATGGTGTTCGGAAATATCTAAAAACAATTGTGGCACAATTACACTGTTCTTCGTTCAAATTCAATTTGTACTTATCTCTTCGTAGTTTTTAAATTTGCGCTAAAATACGTAGTTCTATATTTAAAAAAGTGTCAATATTTCTGCAGCTAAAAACTACAAATTAATTGATCATGTTACGTCGAATGAAAATGGTAGACGGGACCGGGATTCGAACCCGGGACCTTGAGCTCTACGCGCTCATGCGCTTACCGACTGCGCCATCCCGTTCGCTTCTCGGGTCCGTCTATCATTNTCTGTTACCTGGCGGTGAGGTTCACCGCAATCTAAGAGATTTCTATGTTTACAAATTAATTGTAGAATGGTTAAACGTACCTTAAAGAAAATTGAACTTCAATATCTTTATTCGTTTAGGAAGTATTTTAGAAGTTCGTTTTTATTAACTCGACCAGTAAAATGAAAGTATAATCGTGAAAAACAGTGTTTTCACATCGTTGTAATTAACTGTAATTATCTTAGTTGATTATTTATAATATCGCGTAATTTGTCGCTTATACTTCCCGTCGTCTTGCTTCTCAGTAAAACTAGTTCCTGGCGTTTATCCTTCTTATGCTGTCCCTTTAAAACTATAGAATACATCCTCTCTTCTTTTCCATGTATAGTTTGTATTATTGTTGTTCCCATCTGTTTCACTTGTTGCTCTATTTCTCAAACTACTCCTTCCTCCCTAACCTTAGGTGCTATAGCTAATAACGTTTGATTCATTTCGCGAACATGTTCATTCATAACTCTTAACTAAATCCTGTGATTCTCACAGCCTCGCGATGTACTTCTTATTTAATTTCTTCTGTTATACGAGCCGCCTGGTCTTGTACTGACTCAACTAATCGCTCTGCCATCACCTTTCCCATTCACGTTAATGATTCCCCTGCAGTATTTAAATTTTATCTATAGTTGAAATTTGCTTTTGCATGCTCCCTTTTTCTTTATTATCCTCATTTTCTTTGTGTAAACGCACCACTGTACTCCAAAGTTCTCTCATTCCTACCTTTATCGTCTCACGTATACTTTGCTTTACTCTGCTAAATGACTCTCCTTTAAATATTTAGTCTAATTTATTTACCATTTTCTGCGTCTTAATCATATCCATCCCGCGGCTTTCTGACTCTTAACACCAGCTGCGCCATTTTCCCTCTCTTTCGCCGTCATTACAACAAATTTCGCTTGTGGTGTCTCATCACCAGCTACCAAACCTACACTACTATCACTTCTACTGGACTGATGCTCATTTGTGTTTATTCCGCTATTTGCTTGAATTTCTATCGATTTTCCTATGCTCAACTGTGCTTATGTTAGGTTGTTCCTATTTAGAATTCTTCGTCAACTGTATTTTTATCAAAAATTAATTTTCAAATTATTTGGTACTAGTGTTTGCCTTGTATTATTTCCTTGTTTGTCCTGTTTACTTTGTTTTATACTACGCTTAAGCTGCTGCTTCTGCTCCTGAATTATGGCTTTGTTTATATTTAAACCCTTAGTAATGGCCCCGGGTGATTTTTGTTATTATTATTCATCTCTGTACACTTTTCTTGTTTTGTTTCTTATTTATTCATTCTTGTTAATTTTTTGAAAAAACCCACTCCATTTACTCAGCCCGTTCCCGAGATATCAACATTTTGACAATAATGAACGTTTTCCTTACTCTCCCTAAATTACTATATGGCTGCTCGTTTTTACTTCTCACCTATATATCTAATCACATAAGCTTGTGGTCTTCTTAGATAACATATCCTCATATATCAACATCCTTGGAGAATTATGTCGTCTGATTTTGCTATTCTTCATTAATTCGTTTTCAGAATTATATATTATTATTTTCTGTTTATTTGATTGTCCTAATTTCTTATTAGTTCAATCTTAATTAATTTAGTGCATACCCCACTCCATTTGCTCAACCCCGTTCCCGAGTTTTGAGCATACAAGGCTTCAGGTTTGATCACTGTATTGTAGTGTCTAACTTTTGCAAGTGTGGATAGGCATTTGTTGTTGTAAATGTTGTGAGTTCTTCCGTAGACTCTCATGATTTTTTGTAAACGAATTCTCTGTGCTGTTTTCTCTCCCTCAGCAGGCTCAAGAATCTCGCCTGGGTACTTGAAATATGAAACTGTCGATTTGTCCATATTTTGTGGTTAACGTTTGAATGTCTAGCTTTGAGCAGATGAATTTAGTTCTTTGGAAGGAGATTTGTAAGCCAACTCTTTCAGCGCATACTTTAAGAGTTTCTATTTGTTTGATTGCTATGGTCTCATCGCTTGTTAATATGGCCAAGTCGTCGGCAAAGGCTAAGCATGAAATTTTGATGTCATCTTTAGGTCGTCCTAGTTGTCCAACTTTTTTGATTTTCCAGTTTCCTTTCCCACTCTCGGACGACTTTGTCTAAAATGAGGTTAAAAAGCAGTGGAGATAGTCCATCACCATGTCGTACGCCAATTTTGATCAAAAAACGGTTCTGATAATTCACCCATGAATTTCACTTTGGACGTTGTATCGGTCAGTGTTTGTGTGATTAGGTTCAGAGTTTTCCGATCGAGTCCTTGTTCTTCGAGGATGTTGAACAGGGATTGTTTTTCTATAGAGTCGTATGCTTTTTTGAAATCAACAAAAGAACAAATGATCGAGCTGTTTCTGACTGCTTTGTATTTTAAAGCTGTTTTTAGACTGAAAATTTGTTCTGGGCATGATCGACCGGGACGGAAGCCGGTTCGGATTTTGTGTTCAAACTGTTCATGTGCTCTTTGGAGAAGACAGGCTGAGAAAACTCTGTATGCGACTTGAAGAAGGGAGATTTCTCGATAGTTGTTCACGTCCATCTTGTCTCCTCTCTTGTGTAATAGATGAATGAGGGCGCATTTCCATTTTTCGGGTAATTTTTCTGTCTGCCAAAAAGATGATTTGTGTGAGTTCTTTGGGCGAATTCGATCCGAGATTCTTTAATAATTCTGCAGTGATATTGTCTTCCCCGAATGCCCTATTGTTTTTGAGTCTGAAAATATGCTTGTGAACTTTTTCTGATGTAGATGGTGGATATTCTGGGTGAGTGTAGATGGAGGTTTCGTGAGGAAATGTTGAAGGTGGTTCAGGACAGTTGAGAAGATCGGAAAAGTAAACATGCCAGTTCCCAACAATTTTCCTGGTTGGTGAGTGTGAACTTTTCATTTAGTTATCTAAAGCATAGGTTTTGAGGAGTGTATCCACGGATTCTTCCTGCAAAAGTTCTATAGAAGCCTCTAGTTCTATAGAAGTTGCAGATACGAAAGTTCTCTTCAATGAAATCCAATTGTTCCTTTAGGTATTTCCTCTTGATTAGTCTGATAGCTTTTGTCACCTGTCTTCTGATTTCATAAAACCGTTGTTTGTTTTGTGATGTTTTGTTAGTTATACTTCAGGAGGCTTCCTTTCGTTCTTATAGTGCTTTTTCACATTCTGAACCCCATCACGGGTGCTTCATTTTCTTTTTCAATGGGATAAGTTCTTTGGCCTTTGTTATGATTTTGGAATGAAATTTTTCCCAAGTGTCAGCTTGCTCCTTTCCCCATTCTTTTTTCAGGTTTGTTTCTCTGATACTTTTTGTGTCAAATTTTAATAAATATGCAAAAAAATATGTTTTCTTGTGGTGGATTTTATTTGGCGTGAATTTCACTTTTATTCTTGTTATATCGTGATCTGAGTATGTTTGCTCCTCCATGGACTTGAACATAATGTATTTATTTCTGTACAAAGGAGGATATGGCTATATGATCAATCTGGTACTCACCAATCTCTTGTATAGGGGATCTCCATGTCTTTTCTTTTTTTTCGGTGGGGGGGGGGTGGAGTCTCAATGAGGTTGACATGATTTTTAAGTTGTTTAGTTGGCATAGTTCAATAAGTCTCAATTCGTTTTTATTGGTGAACTTGTGGGCTAGATTCTTGGCTACAGGTTTCTGGTGTGCTTTTTCTTTGCAATTGTGCATTGAAATCTCCCAGCAAAATTTTGGTGTCTTCTTAGGGGGATTTTACCATAACATTTTCAAGTTTGGTTCAGAATCTTTCTGTTGTTTGTGGGTCTTTTTTGTTATCTGC
Organism: Laupala kohalensis; assembly: GCA_002313205.1. Taxonomy (NCBI): domain Eukaryota; kingdom Metazoa; phylum Arthropoda; class Insecta; order Orthoptera; family Trigonidiidae; genus Laupala; species Laupala kohalensis. The sequence continues at coordinate 186,030 of NNCF01128621.1, forward strand.
ATTAATGAGCTGTGGGCATTAATCAGGGTATACTTCTTGTTAGCACACTGAATACGAATGGTCATGAGGCGGTTATTTATGGGAGAAAATTCTCTGGTATATATAAAATAGTAAATTACAAATCTACTTTATAAATTAATGAAATTTCTTCACTAATATATCTTATATTAACTATATAACTTTCTACTTTATTAATAGCATACCATTCTACTAATTACTTTTATGATTATAACATTATGTGTTGTACACTCCAAAAATGAGTAAATCTCTGTAAGTATTATAACAGAGGTGCCCACAGGGAGTAAGGGTAGAACTATATACTAATGACAAAATAAATTATTTTAAAAACTTGCAAAAAGCTTCTAATTGTCATATTAGTTATAAAATTTACAGACATTTTAACACAATAAATATTTTAAACGGATGAATAAATCAAAAAAATATCGTTCTGAGAACTAATGAGGTTGCTAGGGATATTGTCATAAGAATGAGATGAGGGCACTTGCATAATCCTCACAACAGTCCTTTCCTGAGCTTCATCTGAGAAAAAAAGAACTGATGCAAGGTGTAGTAAATTTTGACTAGTTTATAGTTACAAATAAATATTTTTCGTATAGTGTGCAGTCTTCATGTGATAAATAAAAAATAAAAAAGGGGCAGATTTTTTGGAAATTTTGTGCTTTTTTATATTTTCCGAAGTTTCTTGAGGGGGCAAAATTGAAATTCGTAATCAGCGCCCTCAGAACCATACAGGAGCAGAAAGTCACTCCTCCAAAACTTTCCGGGTAGAAATACCTAATGTCTAGACTATAAACAAACTTAAAAAGTAAATATTAAAAATAATATCAAATTAATTTAAAGTTCTATGTAACATTTTCCTGAGCTTAAACAACATGGAAATATGCTTTGGTTTTTAAAGTACTCTTATTGTTTACATCTGACATCGGAACTTAATTCTGAAATTATTCACTTTTTTTGTTTGTTTTTTGTGTCAATGCAATCAATCTAGATCAACTACTCGCAAACTTTACAATCGTAATTCTTTGTTCATTTTCATTAAAAAAAGTAGCATCGACTACACTCAGGGCATTAGATACGGACATTTCTAACGACGTATTCAAAATTCAAAATCCGTTCTATACGGATCGTGTAAACGGGCTTTGTTTGGGCCACGCCATTGTAATCAGTACCCAGTGCAAACGAGAAAAGGTGAAGAATTACTATTGGTGATGGGATACAAGGAAAATCAAAACTCGTGACAAAATTATGTCAGTTAACAATTATTTTCAGGACCTAAAATATTATTATTTCACATGATAGCTATAGAATGATAATTGTAAGGCATTATTATGTTGCTCATAGTTTTATTTTCACTATAAGGTTTTTTCGGCTGCATGGCAGCCATCGTCAGTAGCATACGGTCAGGATGGAGGAAATTTTTGGCAAGTGCGCCGTAATAAGGCGTTATTATGAACAACAAAAAGCCTTGCGATTTATCATTATTTGATAATGTTGCCGATAGAAATCTCTTAAATTTCGGTGAACCTCAACGCCAGGGCTCTAATGACCGCGATGTTGACGAGCCCTAAAGCCCCCCAAAAAAAAAAAAAAATCACCGCCAGGTAAGAGATTATGCCAGGTAAGAGATTAACCGAGATTCGAACTCGGGACCTTGAGCGGAGCAACTGCACCATCCCGTTCGCCTCCCGGGCCCGTCTTAAACATAACATAATTAATCTGTTACCTGGCGGTGAAGTTCACCGCAATTTAAGAGATTTCTATGTGTTTGTAAATCAGAATTAGAAAATACGACCCAAAACAGAGTACTTCCTAAGGAAGTCGCCTCATATGAGGAGCGTAGTCTCTACGAGGCCACCTCAGAAGTCTTTGGGTCTCGCAAGTTGAATGAGGATGGAAGACGAGCCCGGGAGGCGAACGGGATGGCGCTGTTGGTAAGCGCATGAACGCGCTAAGCTCAACGTCCCGAGTTCGAATCTCTGTCCCTTCTCCCATTTTCATTTAACATAACATTATTAATGTTGCCGACATTCCTCAACTATATGATAGCTATACTTTTAATTCATCTTCAAATTCCTTATGCTTCTAGAAATATGTCGTGCTTATTATTTAAAGAACATTTGTGAGTTGATTCAATAAGTTCTTCAATTAGATGAAGGTTTGATTCTTTTTTATTTTGTGGGACTTTAAGGACTCGTCAACAGCAAGGTCATTAGAGCCCAATGAAGGTTTGAATCAGGAATATGATTTTACATTAAAACACTATTCCATTTTAATTTTTATGGTTCATTAGTTGAAAAGAATGTTGATCAAAATAAGGGCCCTGAACTGAGGTACATAAATTATTTCCATAATCAGAGTTCACAGGTGGTGAAACTTTTTGAAATAATACATTTGAAGCAGTAAGTAATATTGTTGTTTGAAAACTAATTTTGAAAACATTTTTTGAAAAGTAACGAAATCAGTAACCCACGGCAAATTTAATTGTTAAATGACTCTCTCTTCAGTGTTATTTCCTTGATATGTTTCCCACAATATGGACACAATACAAAGAGGATGAAGAATATCTCTAAAGGTAGATACAGCCTAACATAAAACTTCACAATCAATCAATGTAAATTATGTCAATTGCTGTATATGATTAAAATGAATCATTTCGTCCTTTGAAGCTTAAGTAATTTCATTCATTTACTTGTTTAACAATGTTTATACACTATTAGCAACTAATGAGCATAATGTTTCATGTCACTCTTTTTCAGCGGCCAACCTCTTGGGCAATTTCAGCGTGGCTGTGACGTACGATCTTTTTATCACTTTAGGCCTCATCACTGCTGTCCCGGTATCTGCAGGTATGTTGAACTGAATATGAAGGAACATGAATTGAATATGAATAATTTGAGGGAAATATAGATTAAATTACATTATTCAGAAAGCAATGTAGAAGTATTAACATTTTTCTTCTTATAAAGTGCATGGCAATTAACGAGAGTCTTGATTTGAAGCTAAGTTTTACTTGTATTGGGATGGTATTCCTTAATTTACGTTTCAAAGGTAGATAATCACGTATCATTTCAAATTTTCAGTTCGTAGGCAGCATTTCTAGTCTAACACAGACTCTGACAAAAACAGAATGACAAAATGGGTTTGTTTATTTTTTCATTCATTATATACCATAAATTAATTTTTATTTATTTCCCTTTTTATGAAGATGTTATCTTCACATCTGTACAAGAGATTGTATGTTTGTGTTTCCCTCACAGACTGGCTAAGAGCTTCAAACTTGACTTGATTCGATCTGCTCAGGCACGCTATTTGGTTTTGTCTTGTTACAATAATAAAAAATTATCTAATTTAGGAAATTGAAGAAAATTTCTTTCTGATATAGTGGTGCTTAAAAACAATTCTTATTTAAATTTCACACCATAATATAATAATTTATGTTGAAGGAAGCAAGTGCTCAGAACCCTTGACATGAAAAAGTTATCCTCGTTTGAAAAGGTTGATTATTAAAATAGAGAAAATGTAAGCGAGAGAGTTGTTTTTTATTTGAAACTTTTCTGTAGCATGTCTAGTTTCTTTGGAAATATGTCGTAAAGCGAAGCGAGGAATTTCCGCGGCTGCGTCCTCGACTGATGCAGTTGTCAGAAACAAAATGCTGTACCTTAGATAGATCTTGTAACTTGTTCTATAATAAATTTATGTCACAATTGGTGTGTTTAAGTTTGTTTTCGTGGAAAGTGATAGTTCTTTTATGACAAAATGTCAAATTGCTAGTTGTGTCGAGAATTATCATGTAGATCCATTCAAGTTATCAATCATCTTTTACAAATACATTTATTTTCATTCGAAAGTTTTTAATTTTTTATGAACTAACAATATTTTTTAATAATTTAAATGATATTCCTTATATCAACTACATTATTGAATTTTATGATGAAATAATAATTAAATTCTAAGAAATTTTTTTTACTAGTTTCATTTACTCTTATAAATCCAGGTTGACTGTTATCAATTGCTTTGAAATAGTGAGCTTTTTGAATTTCAGAAAATCACAAAATTGAAACCGTATTTTCTCAATACGTTTTATTGCCGTACATAGCTCGATATGTGAGCTTTTTAAAAACATTTGTTGAGTGAATTCAAAATTCTGTCAACAAATATTATCGGCGTTTTTAATTGGCAAGTGCTTCGAGGAGCGAAAATAGCCGTATGTGGCGGAACTTGGTTTTGACAGAAATCATAATAGAAAATGACCCGGGGGCAGTAATCATAAAAGTATGGGGTGAAGTGGTGACAGCTACAATTTTAAAAGAAACGTTTATAATAATTTTCAAAATTGGCACAAAACCACCAGTTTTGGTAACTGTGGCACATACCGCAAAAAGGCGCCTCCCATTTTCTAAAAAGATCAAAATATAAATTTGTATTATTTTAAAACTTATTTTGTTTGTTTAATTTTAGGTCAAATTGTCCGGAAGTTAAACTCGACTCTGAAGGCAGTTCGGAATCAGTACAAAACTCAAGACATCACTAATAGAATAGGTCGTATACTGTATTAGTTTTTCCCAGAAATTAAAAGAAACACAGAAGGAGAAAATGCTACAACCTGTAGAGACATGGATATTATTAATGTTAAAGAATGATACAGGAAGATATCTCTTTTCTCTGTGTAATCTTTTATTGGTTGAAGACTGGCTTTATTTGCGTCATTGCCAGTTGGCATTGTCGGCTTGTTCGATGAATATTAGAAATAACAATAAACATGTTCTTTTCAATTGTCAATAATTTCTTAGAGCACAATTTGATCTTATTATTTTCGTGAGTAGTTTTATCGTTACAATACATACTGTTTAGTCTCTTGAATAAAAGCATACGGTAATATTGAAACTACAACTTAGGTGATAATTTTCTTCCTGTGATCAAACGACAAGCGCCGAGATTGTTTGGCGAACTGCCAGGGCCACATTATCGGGGCGTTGGTTAAGCCTCGCCAGATATATTAGTTCTTAGGAGCAAGCTTTGGTCTACAGGTTGGAGGAAGTTGAGCGGAGGTCGGAGTAATGATACATCAGCGATGAACCATTCCTTTAACATTATTCAATTTGCATGCAGTGCGACAAGTCAGAGTGATGAGGCGGTATTTCATAGTATGAATATCTCAGACACAGTGAGAGGAGAGATAAAGAATAATTAGTTAAGGTGGTGTTGACCAGTTCGTACAAAACCAACCTCAGTGAGACAGGATCCGGAGAAAGGTAGTGAAAAGGATATTCACCAGTTAAGCTAAATGGTTGCACATATAAAGTAGAAACACATTAATTTATTTGTAAAACATCCCACCAATAGTTAATTTAAAAAAGCTTGTCAAAAAGTTTTTAGGTGCGGGGCCCCCAATGTGACCATGTCCCCGGGTCCCGGAAAGAGTAGTTATGCCTCTGCTTATATGTTGCTTCCACTCTCTTTGTGTCCTGTGGTCCAAGAGCAACAAACAGATTTTTTCAAAATTCGATTTAGATTTTTATTGAATGTTTGACATAATTATAAGACTGCAGAATATCTTAATAATTAGGATCATGTAATATACAGTTTTTTATTCATTTAGCTTATGGCATTTGTCATACACTTAATACTTTCATAAAAATGCATCAACAAAATAAATACCACACAGAGAGAAAGGGTCATAAAAAGGATAACATTATTACTTGGCTAAAACATAAATCACAGCGAATTCAGTCACGGAGGCTATCAAGAGGTTTTTGCTGCCAGGGAACGCTCTTCGTGGACATTCATATGTTATATGTCGCACAGTCTGGAGGGTGGCACCACAATCACACCCGGGCTCCTGTATCAATCCCCACTTATGGAGCATAGCTCCACACCTACCATGGCCCGTTCGGACTCTATTTAGACAGACCCAGGTTCTGCGAGGGGGATTAAAACTGTTAATTAAAAAATTAAAAGTTTTTGGGGATTAAGTAGAGGGTGCCATACTAGGTCAACTTTTGCTTGCAATTGTGTGACCCATTCAATTTCGCTATTAAAATTCTGTTCTATTAGTTGTTGTGCTGTCTTAACTGAAGGGTTCCTTGATTTCAATCTTTCAAAAACTATTACTTCCTGGCGGATAGGAAGGTCTGGATTTTTTTGTATCTTCATATATTCATTAAGTAAGATTTTTTCTACGAAAATCAGGAGCTTCTATATGGGCCAACACCGGCAGCCATTCGATGAGTGTGGAATTTATGCAACCTGAAATCACTCTCATGCTCTGATTCAAGACACTATCGACTTTGCGGACATGGCAGCTGTTAAGCCACGTTGGTGAACAGTATTCCATAGTTGAGAAAACCAAGCTAAGAGTTGAGATGTGTAAAGTAGTGGGGTCGGCCCACAGGTTGAGCCCGCCAATTTGTGGAATATGTTATTGTGTGCCCATAATTTTGCTGACAAGTTAGGCAGATGTTTATTACAGGAGAGTGTGCGGTCCAAAATCACGCCTAGATACTTTGGATGAAGATTATGTGGTAGGGATATACCATTACACATTACTTAGTCATTTGACCCATTCTATTATTTAGGTGGAAGAGACATAATTAGGTTTTAGTGGCACTGAGGGTCAGCTGCCATTGTCTAAACTGTCCCGTGGGAGTGTTAAGGTCAGTGGATTGTTCATCTTCAATGTAATTTGTGGCATTATGTTTGACTGCGAAGGCTAGGTCATCTGCGTACCCAAACTTGCGTGCACATGTGCTCGGGATGTCAGAGATTAAAGAGGAGTGGTGCCAGTACTGAGCCTTGGGGGAGACCATTATTCAATAGTCTTGGTTTGTTCATCTTATTATCCAGTACTACTTGGAACAGACTACCTGATATATTAGTTACAAGCATTGTTAGCTTCTTGCTCTTAGTGATCTTCAAAAGTTTGTACAATAACCCCTCTCTCCATACAGTATTATATGCCACAATGAGGTCTACAAATACCACCCCTGATTTCTTCCTCTCTTCATATCCTCTTTCAATGTGCATGGTTAATGCCAACACCTGATCCTCGCAGCTGCGATTTGGCCGGAAACCAGCTTGCTCTATTGGTAGTGTGTTCAGGATCAATGGACAGATTCTATTATAAATTACACGTTATAATAGTTTATAAGTAACACTTAGTAATGAAATTAGTCTTAGCTCGCCGGGAGGTCAGCAGACTTCACTAGATTGAGAATGGTGATGATTTTTGTTCTCTTAAACTCCTTAGGCAGTCTATGGAAATTAAGGATGTTGGAGAAAAATGTAGTCAGCCAGTGCATTGTGCGCTTACCACCATGTGTTAGGAACAGGGTGAATATTGTCAAAACTGGATGCCTTCCCGTTTTTCATAGATTTGACAGCAGCTTCTATTTCAGTAACGGTGAATTTATCTGATAAAGTTTCTACTGATGTGAGACTGTGTTTTAAATTCGTAAATTCTCTTTTAACCCTAGTGGAGTGTGTCTTGTCCTTCACAGCTCTGGACATGTCAACAATACGGTTGGCGATTTGGTCACCATTGATGTTAGAAGGGTTCCTGCTGGTATTTGAGTCAGCGTCAAGTTTCTTAAGTAGGCTCCAAACGTTCCTGCTAGAGTGTTTGACCTGATTGTTTCATTCCATTTCTGTTTTTGAGCCTCATCGAGATTTTACAGTAAAGCATCTGCAACGTCTGCTTTGGCATTCTTCATGTAACCTGCGTACAGAAGTTCATTTCCTTCACTCCAGCACAGTATTCCTTCCTCACTCCTCTTAGTATATGTTTCTTGGCTGTTGTTATGAAGTCCCTTGCATACAAGATTGGATGAGTTCCAGATGGTAGTGGTGGGCATGGCCAAGGAGTAGAGGGTGGTTTATACACATTTACTATTTTTAACCCAGTTGCTATTATGGTCACAGTGAAAATATTATTAGACAGTGAGGATGAGGTAAAGTTTACATTTTCTAATTTTTTTCCGTACGTACATAGTTGTGCCATATTAGGAATGATACATGACACTCATTACTTTATATCAATTGATTTTCCCTCTTTTCTGGAACTGTGATTCGTTGTTAGCATTTGTTTCTTGTAGCAGAACTACATCTATATTACATTCCAAAAGCAATTTTGAGAGACATTCGCTCTTTGCTTGCTTATGCCTTCAATATTCAATTGGCAGATACTTAGCGAGAGACTAAGAGTTTTTGTCTGGTGATTCTTAAGAATTCCTTTGAAATTTTTAAAAATAAAATGAAGGCAGTTTACCAACATCCTAGTCACAGCAAGCTTCTCTTTTTGTTGTAACTACCACTTGTCCATTCAAGGGGATCATTGTCCATTCAATATACAGTTATGTATAATGAGTTGAGTCTCAATAAAATAGGCTTTAACATCATCTCAAAAAAATAGTCATTTCATATATTATCAGCAGGACAACCACATTTATCCTTCATACACTTGTTGACTGTGCTTCATTTTCCTACATTCTCATATGGTAATGCTTTTATAAAATTCTGTTATTCTTTGGTAATGAATAAATTCTTAGCATGTGAAACAGACCCTGCCATTGATCAAAATTTCTGCTTTAATTCAGAAAAAGCTAAAACACTTCAAAAACCAAAGAATATATTAATAAATTGCTTAAACTCAAATGGAGAGTGGGAACTAGTTTAAACATGAAACGTGTAATTATATAAACCATTAAACAACATACTCTTTCAAAGATTTTAATTTTGATTCTCATTTTCATTGACAATGTCACTGATGGTGTCAGTATTATTGGTGGCAACTTGCTTTGAAAGCAAGTCACAAGTGAGCTTCAAGATTTGTAAATGAGTAAATCAAAATATGCATAAAATTAAGTATGTTTAATTGGATTAAAATCCACCTGAACCTGAAAACCTCCTCTCAACCAAAGCAACAAAAAAGAACTACAAATGCATGGTTCAAATTCCTTGAAATACAACAACTGGCTATTGGTTTCCATTATTTTCACCATAATCCAACTAAATCATTGTTAAGAGATTTTCTTTTTAAAGTGTTTGAAACTAACTAGTGCTAAGTTTTGTTTTGCTTTTAATGCTTTGTGGTAGCCCTGCTTATCAGATATAGTTTTGTTTCATAACAGTTAGTGGTTTCAAAAATTAATTTTTTCTCCTCTATTATATCTGTGAAAGTAAGAGAGTAAGGACACAAGATTCTATCATGCCAACATGGATAAGTAATATTATACCAATAGTGGTTTATGATAGTAGTTCTATGAATCACAATTTTTATGACAGCACAGCAACAAGTCAGTGGGTGTTCTCAGCTATAATACTAAAATATATGTGTACAGTAGCAGATGTTTTGGGTCGACCAAGAAATACTGTTTTAATAAATAAAAGTTTGGTTTCACCTACAGCTTCACTTATATTCACTTTTCAGTTGGCAGTTTGGATTAGGTGTACCTTAACACCATTGTCAGCTGAGAATTGCAGGTGCTCAGCTAACTAAAAATTGATGAGGAATCTATTTGTAATAGGAGACAACGACTTATCCTATACTTTTTCTCAAGAAATTTTTAAAAAATGTTCAGAGTATACAAAATTTAACAAAATTCTTTCAAAAGTAATTAATTTGATCAAGGCTTATAACAAAGATATAGAACTCTCCTACAAAAAATTTGGGATTTATGAACTTAAAAAAGAGAATGTAACAAATGAACAAACTGGAGAAACAAAAAGAAATAACAATATGATACAAAAATGAAATTTAAGGAATGTTAAATTTAAACAAAAATATCGGCAGAAGTCACTAATTTTTGTAAAGACTAAAGGTATTTTCAGTTGTCTGGTCTCTCAACAAGAAATACTCATCATGTGACATGAATTCCATGTATTACTGATTTCATAAATAAATAAATTATTGACAAAACTGTATATGGCAATAAATTATTAAATTATTAAATTATTAAATTTAAAAACTGCATTCCAACCATATTCCAAAGGAGGGCAATAAGCTATTTGTTTTTACACTGCCAAAAATTAATGAACATGAATAATTAATTAAATATAAATTTTACATTTATGTTGACAGCTCTCGATGTGGTTCTGTATGGCGCAACATTTGCAGGAATGAAGTTGGCAGGCATGATCCTTATAGCAGTAGGTTTCTTTCTGGTCATGTTTCCTGACAACTGGCCTGATTACATAACTCGGTTACTTCGGTAAGTGCTTAATATGATAATCATGTGATCTGTTTTTACTTCAACCTTGAGATACATCTTAATAGTGCATATGAAAATGAATTAATAATGCAGAGGGACAGATGTGAGATTTGATTGGCTTTTGTTTCTCCTCTTCCCCTTTCCTCTATAGTTAAAGCACATCATGTCCGCCTATTTTAAAGTAATATATATGATGCAGATTTTATTTCAAATAGTTATTTTATTTAGAACTGAATAATTGTACCTTCTGATTTCTTTTAATCTTGAGGAGATAAAATGATTAGTGCAATTCCAAGAATAATTACTGATTTTGAGTTTTATAAGAAGACAATAAAGTATTAAAAGAATTTAGTTACATGCCAAGTCATTTTCTAATAGGTCTACGTGTTGCATCCTTTTTAAGAAATGGATAAAGCGTAATATTTTACCTATTTGCAAACATTGTAAATGAAAATACATATAATACAGGTTACTACAGAAGACAATTTTTACTTACACAAATTCCCATTATTTAATTAACTTCTCACTTTTGTTTTTAAACATTTAAATAATATATATGAAAAATGTTAAATGTATTTAAATATATTCTTTATAACTAAAGATACTCTATAGGATTTTAGGTGCCTGAAAGAACTTCCTAAATTATTTAACAAAACATCAACTCTCAACTTCTCTACAAAGAATAGGAAATATAACCTGATATCAGTTCACAAACTGATATTTACTGAATTATTACAGAAAATGTTGTATAACTAAACGAGCCAGGCCATGACTGTGACTAACTGAGGGAGGTAATTCAAATATCTATGGACTTGTGAGCAGCTTTGAGTAGGCTGTCTCCTAGGGTATTGGTGAGTGTTGTGTACCAACAATTTATAATTTTACAAAATATAATAGCCTCATTGAAGATTTACGTGTCATGAGCACAAACCACTCATCACTTTTTTTTTTTTACTTTGCTCACAACACAATGCTGTTTTCTTCACTCTTTGTGCTCCGCAATGCAAATCACCCACAGTCACAACTGTCATTGTGTCACAAAGAAATCACCAATGTAAATTTCCTCTCCACAACCACCATTTGAGAATAAATTTGAAAATGGTAGTTACTGTATGTACAGCACTCACAGTCATGCAACCACTGTTTATAACATTACAACGTATTTTACTTATTTTTTCATAAATTACCAGCTTATATCATTCTTTCATTATAGTTTCATTACTGCTCTTCCATAGTTCTCACATTAATGGAACGAGTTAACTAAAGTTAGAGTAAAGGTGAATTCCTACATACAGTACTCTACACTGCTTTTTTTGTGAAAAGTCAGAGATTTAATCAATCACAACATCATCACAGGGAATACACTGAAGATACAAATCATAATAGCACCTATTAATAACATGCTTTAAAGCACTATTCCAAAACATTGAAAAGAGGAAAGAATAAAGTTAGATATCCTTATATATTGAAATAAGACTAATAATATTTTATTGTCATTATATTGCAAGCAGTTAATACAGTGTCTATACATATAGTTTGGTCTTATAATAAACAAAGCATTTATTTAAATGAAGCATTTTTAACCAATTTCATACATGAGAAAATAATTTGTTTGCAAAAGGATAGTGAGAGCCTGAAACCTGAAATGTTTCACTTTTTAAAACAAGTATCCTCATTCATATGGCTTTCAGAATAATTTTGATGTTGAAACTTTTAATGTTCCTTAATCTTCTTAGATCTTATTAGGAAGTTACTGATTGTTGCTAATTCTACTGTGTATAAATTTAACTTAAAGTATAACAGCTTTTCCAAATGATGTTTTTTTTATCAGTTAATTTCTTCATGTGCTTGATAACAAAACTTTTAAAAACATGTGTAAATATAATGCATGTAACAGATAAAAAATTAAGATATAAAATTAATGTTAAATATTATTTTATTTTTTGTTGCTTTTACTTTCAAGCATTCAAAACAGGAGCTCTAATTATTAATTTTTCCAAATCTAAAACGTAGACATTCTAGGTTTTAATCTTCAAGATTCAATAATATTAATGTATTTTAGGTCATGCAGTTTTTAGGGGAAGAATGTGCTGGCATGATAAATTGGTTGCTCTGAGTCTGGTAGGTCATCATAGATTCAGCAAGCCAACATTATGCTTGTAACTTATTTGCTCTCCTGAAAGGCGGAGAAAACCTGCTTTATCCTTTTCTACTTAGTTCAGTCTTTTCCTTAGAACTTTATGAAATTTCTTTCTGTATTTAATAGATAATTTAAACAGATGGCTATTAGAATTGGAAACGTATGAAACTTACTTGTAATGTATAACAATGTCATGAGGAAATCATTATAAGTCAAATCATTACTGGAAATCTTTCTACCTAAACAGTATCTTGAATGTTATATTTTTAGCTCTATGCTTTTATAAATAAAAGGATGAGTGATTACTACGGACAAACAAGTGTAAACATTTTTTTATGTTTGATAACTTATTTGTTATTTATTCTAATGATTTGGGAAAGTATTTTTCTTTTTTTATGTGTGTGTCTATTGAAGCCTTATATTATATAAATTTTCTTCTATTTTCATGTTTCAACATCTCCATCATGGTTGTGTCATAATGCATACCAATATGTAATGCTGGTTTGACATTCATCAAATTTCTTTTCCAGCACCGGTTTTTCTTGTTATTATTAATGTATCAACCACTAAGCCACTGATTTTATTAAGCTTGCATGATTTCATCACGCCTATACACCAATGAATGCTCCTTAAGGGCCACTGTATATATTATTATTGAAATATTCATATTTTTTTCTAGTTCCATACCCTTTATAGTTTCTTCTACTTTTTTCATGTAGAATTGCATCTAAATATATAACTCATGAAAGTGAACAGAATGTTAAACTTTTGTACTTTATGTCTAATGTAATGAAGCCTTCCCTTGTTCAATTAACAAATTAATTCGCATTGCCTATAAAATTATTGTTATACTCATTCATACATTCAGTATCATGGCATGACAGATTCTTTCACATTTTTACCGCATGTCTTTAACGATAATCTTCTTTATTTGATCGAGCTATTCAATAACAAATGTGCTTTACAATATTGAAAAAGTAAAATCAGTGCAATTGTTCAAAGTCATGTAAACTGGCAGGTATTTGTTAGAGTATTGAATGTTTTGAGACTACATAAATGAGAAAATTTTTGCCTGGATTTATGTATGTCATCAGTTTAGCAAATTAAGGACAAAAAGTATTCCATGGTTCTTGGCAATAGCTTATCTTTTAGTTAGTGAAGAGCCCGATCATATAAAGATACATACTTCGCATGGATATCTGACAAAGGAGTCATTTGTTAATGGTCCTCTTTCTCATTTCTGAATATCAGCGATATAAACTTTGTAGCCAAAATTTTAATGGCCTGTCCCAGAATCATGCCAAGGTAATGCACATTCTGTCGCTTTCATGTTATGTGATCACCTCTGCACCGTCGATCCACTTGCATCAGATGGAACCTTCTCTGTTGTTGCAGAAACCTCATCTTGTTGAGCCACAGTGCCAGGTAAGACCCATCCACCTACCCTGTCTTAAACCAGTAGTGCTTTGCCTCTCTCTCTCTCTCTCATTCCAGTAGCTCTTAATTTATTTAAAGACAATGAAGACACTGCATCCTCAGTGCCAGTGCACCACTTCTTTCTCAGCAGAATAGTTATACTTTAATATGGATTATTTGGAGAGGCAGGAGCACTTCAACTTCCTTTTTACATTGAAATAATTTTCCAATGATGTATGGAACCATAGCATGAGCAAGTAATGTTTAAAGTTGTTACTCAGCGATGCTTGAAGTTTAAGTTGCGCTATTTAATTTTGTTTTTCACTTGCTGTTTTAGATCTGAGTTTTTATTTAGATTTTGTAAATTGTTTTCACTGTAGTTGATACTAGGAAAAATTTATTTGTATTAAACATTCTATAAAATGTCATTCTATTCAAATGAAACACAAATAACAGCTTCCTTCATAAATCATGCTGTTAATCATAAACATACTTTTTAAAATTGATTTGGTAAAAACTAAAACTTACTAATTACTTGTAATTTAATATTTCTTTCGTTGTCTTTCACACGTATTATAAATGTATCACTGATGCTCCACATTACCTGTAGTAGTTGGTAAAGTAATGATTAATTATTGTCAAGTTGGCATCTGTAATTTACACCAATCTCCACATTGGTAACAAACCTACCCCAATATAATGGGTACACTCAGGTATAACCTTGCTACTACCTTTTCTCTTTCTAATAGCATGATAATCATAAAAAACATTCATAATTTTCAATTATATGTTGACAAAGCTGTGTAAACAGCAATTGATCCATTGAGACGAATTGTTGAGGTCAGTATGGAGCATGAAAGAACTAACAGACTTATATTGTTTCAGATGTTTTTTCCATTTATTACTTTTTGCCTTTTCTAAAATCTGAAAGAGAATGTCTTTAATATTTTGGTTTATATTATATAAGTCTATCTTAGCATATTGAGAATGGTGCTTGAAAGTTCTTAACAAATAGTAATATTTTGTGATTGATTACAATTCAGAATGTTAATTGACATTTAGCTCATTAATTTAGTGTTTATCAAAAATTTGCATTACAAGGGAGGATAAGTGCATGAATTTTACAAGTTGCTCTTTTGACTTGAGTTAGATTGAGAATCTTTATCTACAGTTAAAATGGTATTATTTTAATTTTTGTAATGGTGGATAGGGGAATGTATTCTTGCACATCCAAGGAAAATAGATTTCACTCAAGAAATTTTGTATGTAACTCTTGTGAATGATACTATGCATGTGTGTTTTGTAACTTTATTCTGTGTATATTTTACAGTTGTATTAAATGCATAAAGGAGTGTAGTGTATCCTTGAAACAGATATTCATGGTTTGGCAATTATTATATCTTTGAAAGTGTTCATTATTTTATGAATAAAATTAGTCCGAAGTAATATGATCTAATTGTGAATGTGATTTTTATTTTGTGAAGCTTTCAATAAAATAATTCAAGAATGCTTTCAAAACTAAAGATATACTTTTATCTTTTAAATTGAGAAGTGTTTATTAGAGTTTTTTAAGAGACTTAGAGGTATTAAATCATATTTTTTAATGCCAGTCATGTGATTTCAATGTTTCAAGAATTAATATGTGAAATTTTAATTGTTTTTGATTGAATATAAAAGAAACATTTATGAAACAACACATTTTCATAATTGATAAAAAATAAAAAGATACCAAAGTCTGCGGATCCTAACTCCTGTCCTCTCCAACTTACCCTCAGTAACTACCAATCTACTCTTAATGTGGCATCTTATTCCTAACATACTCAAGTTTTAAATCTTTTATCTTTTCAAAATTTTGATTATTAAGAAAATCTATTCTTACTTATTTGTTTGTCCTGATTAAATAATTCAAAAATTGTGTACCATATTTTATTATGTTTTTTAATAATATAATAAATTCTGCACAATTATACAAAAAAAATCCATTAAAAGAATATATTTGCTTACTTAAACTAATGCATTCTTAAAAATTATAGAAATAAATGCAGGAAATTTTTTCTAACCCTTGCAATTATGAGGAAGTTTCAGTATTAAACAATGATCAGAAAGACATAAAATAATTGTTAGGAAAAGCACTTAAGTTTACGTGAAACATTTTTTAAGCAAAAAATGAGGTGGAATAACAAGAAAATGCAGTTTACAGTGTAAATTTGCATGTTTTTTAAGTTAATTCTTTTCATTTTCTTTCTTATAAAAATATTTTGTTCAATTACTACTGTTCTATGGTTGCACTATTTTCTAAGTTATCTATAACTTTTCATCATTTTTAGGATTCAGTACCATGCTTAAAAACCTATTTTGTGTTCTTGGTAAATTTAAAGGATACTCCCTGATATTTTTTTGAGAACTTTTTAAATTTGAGGTTAAGCAAAAATTTAATGGTTGACAATTTTTTTACATGAAAACCAAAATAAATATCTTGATTGCAAATATTAAATTTTGTTCCCTTACATACAGAGTATTGACAGTTATCTGTGAGATAAAATTTACTATAAAAATTGGGATTTTTGTTTATGAATTTGAAAAATGATGAATTTGAAAAATTCTGGAAGTAAAGTGATTAGTTTTGAGTATTTTTAGTATCTTTTAAAGTAAAATTTAATAAAAATGGGTATATGGCTGATAATTTATTTTTAAGTATTTTTATACCCACGCATTTATTAAAAAGCATTTCTTTTCACAATTTAAAAAAAAAGTTATACAAAGGAATGTTTTGAAATGTGTTCTTGACAACAATAATTTTATTGTTTAGATATAGAACATACTTCAGAAAAAAAACTTATCAAGTAATGGAAATTGGTGAATTACCCATATTCTTTCCTTCAATTACTTCAAAATCACGTCTCTACAACAAAAAATGTTTTAATGACCTTTAAGTGTGTGAAGTATCTTTATATAATTATAATTTTGCCTTAATACAAAAAAATCTCACTCTCAGAGTTCCATAGTTTACTAAATATTACATTATCCACAATTACTTTAATTTTTGTTCATGCATTTTCACTATATGTATTTTTAATTTAATTTGTTTTTTTCTCTCTATTATTTATCCTTAAATCAATCATTTTATTTATGAGTTTGTTCTTTAATTTCTTTATAATATTTATGAATATTCTTGGAATATTTTATAATTTTTTACTGACATTTTCTATGGCTTTCTCAGGCTATAGCTTTTCACCTCTTCCAGCTTTCCCATTAATAATCCTTGGATATTAAATCATACATTGGAAGATTGTACGGTCAAGTGTATTAATTGCATTCCTCTACAATTTTCTGTTAATCCCTCGAAAATGTTGTTTTTATTCCGAAAATATTGGTAGTGAAAAAGATTTTCGGATATTATTTTACTTTTGTTTTACACAAATTTTTTGGACCCTTTAAATAATTTATTTTATCTTTAAACAAGATATTTTCTTCATCCCATCTCCTGCAACCTTACCTCGCATGATCGGGTGTCTTCGCTATGGCGTGTATCCTCCACTGCCTGCCTTTGAATACGCCCTCCGCTGACAGCCGCTCTGCGCTGGCGCTCGCCCTTTTGCAGGTGGAGTCGCCGCCATCGGCACGGTGCGCAAGGCAGCCAACGTCGCGACGTAGTGGACTACCGCACCGGCTACATCCGCTCGCACCTGCGCTCCCCGTCGGGCCGCGTGAGATGACCCGACCCCGAGCACGCATCCCCGGAACATCAGCAGGGCATTGGCGGCGGCCCCTTCGCCTCCTAGGGCCATCCTGAGATTCTCCCTCTCAACCTTATCCACCTCCTTTTCGAAGGGTGCCGCTCTTAGTTGCGTCTCTCCCTCTTCCTTCCCCTTGCAACTGAAAGAAGGGTTGGCGCCCACGGCGTTGCAGACAAACGTACCTTAGTTCACGGTTGAGGCACGTCTCGATGGAGGGTTCGAAACAAATTTCTTTGAAGAATGCTTATTAAGTGGTGTGAGATAACATAATTGGAAAACAAGAGGCTTCATATCCAATGTAAACATTTTTCTATGTATTTAATTTTGGAGAGTCTACAATGTCTTACACCATTTCATCAATACTCAATTGACTTCTCATACTATTGTGAATGCAAAAGTTAGTAACAATTTGGTTGTAATAAAATGTCTTATACTATGAATTGTCTTCTACAGAAGATGTCATTTCCTTCTTCAATTTAGATGACATTCATTCATTTTCCTTTCAATTAATGTCTGATCAAGCTAGATCCCTAAGATCGCCAGACCCAGTTTATTAACCTCTTAATTCATTGATGGACAACTTTAAACTCTGGGGTCTCATCATAGAACATACATGTCAAGGTCTGCAGATTTACATGATACTTTACTCAACAGTATAAACTCATTACTCCCGGCATCATTCAATGATTTCTCTAAGTAGTTTATATTATTTTCATAGAGGAAAATGTACATTCACTCATTTAAGTAATTCCAAACATGGAAGATATCCTTCCAGTAAAGTCACTCAACTTGGAGACTTGATCACTTTACACTGTATAACCTATACATCAAGTCAGTCACCATTTGTGCTAGAACATCATTTGCAGAATTATTGTCATTTGTGATTTGTTTCATAATTTCTAATAACTCTTATTTGAGGTAGCAATCACATTAAAGGAACATTAATGCCATCTTTAGAGTGCCACATGGGAAGATATTGCAGGCAACAATTGGATATCACAGACTTAAGCTCTTTCAAAATTAAAGGATTGTAGTGTAATTCTAGTGAATTAAGTCTCTACTTTTATATGTTTGGTAAATGAGGAAAATGAAATGAAGCAAATGAATGTCATGTTGATTTCAATAACTCTTTCCATCTGTAATTTTTTCCATGCTAAAAGTATTGTGAATGTGATTTAAATCACTGGGAACATTATTTAATTCTCTTATACTTCAAAATAATTTTATTGTTGTTTGTATTAGTTGTTTTTCATGGATATTGAACTTACATTCTTTCAATGAGGTATAGGATGAAACTGTTGGTTATTTAGTTAGTCTTTGATTATTCTCTTAGGAGAACTCTAGTGTAAAACACATGATTTTATATGTATCTCACAACAATAAGCATTTTTCTATATTATTTTTATCTTTTTAAATCATTACCCTAGTTAAGGAGGAAATATGAAAAAAAAAATATAAAAAAAATAGGAAAGTCTGAATTTTATGTATGTCTGTATGTGTAAAACACATTACTTCACGGATTTTATTTATTTATAGATTTTGTACAAAACCCCCTAATATTGTACTGAAATATGTCAATATGTTTCTATAGAAAAGCCATCTTTGAGTAACAAATATTGTTTTAAGGAAACATTTTTACATATATGCATAACTTCCATTGAAACATGTATCAATAATGGACTATGGTTTAGTAATATTTTTGTAGAAACCATGACCGTTCTTCCACATCGTCCTTATTACAATGTGCGAGAAAATCGATATGGATATACTGAGTGTAGTTATCAGGATTATTTACTCCACCAGCAACAATGTAATTTTATTTTAAAACAATATTGGTCATGATCATCTTGTTGTGAAGTTAAGATAATGTGAGTTGCCCTGAATTGAATGAATTTTGAATGGGCTATATAATCAAATGGAATAGAAAGTAAAGAATTTGAATGTTAACTCCTGACAATGTTAGACTATTCTGATGAACATACGTGGTAGCAGAAGGCAACATTTACTTGAATGTTATCTATGGAAAAGTTAGAAATAATTGAAAGTTCTGTGGAAAGGAAAGTTTTATCAATAAAGATTATTCATAATAATAATTATAAGAATAAAATAATATAACTTTATTTCTTAAATGGTCAGTGCTTACATAAAATTAATTATCATTACTATTTATAGTAATTGCATACCTTGCAAATTTTAATGAAAATTATTTAATTATTTACCACCAAAATTTGTGTGTATATATATATATATTCATGACAGGAATATTTACCCATACACCTATTTTAGTTAGGTTTTTGTTTAGAACATTTATTTTCCCATGTTTTACAAAGATATTCCGAAAGATAATATGTTTATTTAGGCACATTCAATCATTTAGTTTGTTTATTTATTTATTAGAATAAAATAGGGAAACTTGAACTTATGTCTGCAAGGTGAATATTGGACTATTACTTGTGGAGGAGAACTCTCCAAGAACACTGTGATTCTTTAAGTTGTGTCTGACAATCATTGAGATTGTAATTATAATAACAAAAGACATATGAACTATTACTAAATACGTTGTAATCATTACTGTATTTAAGCTCAGTTGACTAGGTATAGAATATTTGGTGTTCTTAATGGTGACAGAGGTAATCTTGTCATTCACATATCATGTTGCCTTCTTCTTAAAATGATGTTATGCTCGTTGCTTGTACATTGTCAAGAGAGCAGATTTATATTCGGAAAGCATTATGCTTGTAATAGTGTATTATCTTGACTGAGTACATGAATTTATAATGAAGAAACAATTTATTGCAACAGTGAGATGCCTTATTATTGTATCAAGCATGGGTTGCAAGAAAAAGTGGAAGTAATGAGGTGAATTTCCACTAATGTTATTTCTATCAGGGCTGTCATTGTTAATTTTTGCAATGGTTTTAGTGCTTTTACCAACTCAATCATTAAGAGCAATAGTAGCTGGTCTACCAAGCATTGTCATAATCTACAACTGAAGAAAAAAATGATTATTTTCATTTAATAAATTTCATTATAGTAAATAATTCTGTTTTTTAATTAATATGTAATTCAAAATCAAATCATGACTCCAATCAACTAATCCCAATTTGAAACACTATTAAATGGAAAGTTCTTTACTTCTAGTACATGGTAAATAGTATTATTTGGCATATGTTATATTGTTTTATGTACTGAGTCATTTATTTATTTAATTTATTTTGGCCTAAGATTTACATGACCGTCTTGCCTTTAACCAAGGCCATTACAAGACTCTCTTATTTTACTTTTACTTAATGTACTGAGTAAATAAAAAACAAATTCATGTTTATGAACAGACTATTGGTACAACACAGTTTCAAACACAATGTCCAATATAAATGTAGACTTCCGCGGCCGCAGTCAGCATGAACTTGATTGTCCGGGACAAACCGCGTCTTAGTAGATAAAACTACCACCGTTTCGGTCATCATGCTGTGGCCTTCTTCAGGGCAATGTCCGAGTCGTACAGACCTGTCACTGTCGTATCCTGCGAGGTCGAACGAGTCACGCGTCGGTTGTATAGTTTGGTTAGGAGCTTCATCCTGATTGGCCGAACGCGGCGACCAATCAGCGCGGGGCGGAGCGGGACAGAGTGGGATGGGTCAGGGGTTACTCCGCGCTTGGTGCCCCTGCAAGGTAATGCGCTCGGGGGGAGTTAGTGCCCAACTCCATGCGCTCCTCAGGATCACGCCATGATCAACATTGAGATTGTTCTGTGTTCTGGCAATCTCTATGGCTTCTTTGATCTGTGTGGGTCACCAACAGCCCTCAGTAATAATACGAGTACCATCAAAATTAAAGTTATGTTCTCCTTCGGAGGGCTTTATTTTCTCTCTTCTTACTTTAAAAGGTATCCCCCAACAGGAATGCTGCATACTTTGTTCGACGAACCGCGCCCAGTCCATTCGTTTTGCCTGGACAATTGCATTCCTGAACTCTCGTCTCACTGCCGCATAAGTAACCCATAAACCTTTGTCCTCCACAGCGCATCAGCTGTCTTTTAACCTATTTTTATTTCTCTTTAATTGACTCAACATCAGTGTCCACCATGTTCTACCTGGTACTCTTGGTCGATCCATCCCAGTCTCTATGCAGCCCCTCAGTATCTCAAATTGTAAAGCATCTACCTCCTCATCCACATCTTCCCTCTGCGAAAATTCCCTTGCGTGTTAGTTCCATGTCTTCATTTATTTTTTGAGTCGACGCCAGTATACCCTTAATTTCGGAACATGACTTATAGCAGGACTCCTATCCTCTATTCTAGTCACTTGAATTTCAATGCCTGCATGATAACTTTCCATCCCTTGTCTAAGTAACCAGGTATTAGTGAACGTAAGATCAATTATTGATGAGCCTCTCGAGCCCATAAATGTATTTTCCCCATAATCATTATGTATTATCAAACCTTCTTCTAATAAGAATTGCTCGAAAGCTTTCCCACGCTTTTTGGTTGTTTTGTCCCACCACAATTTCGACCGTGCATTTGCATCCAGGCAAAACAATGTCTTTGTCTCAATTTGCCAAGAATATCCCGTAAAATTTATATATCTTGCTCTATGCTTCCCGAAAATTTACAATACATATTGACCAAAACCAGATCCACATTAGCAGTTGTATACAGAATCACTTCGCGATGGTGTCCCGTGAACTTCATTGATTCCAAATCTTGTGCTGATGAATTTCTTAATAAGATGACCGACTACGAATCCACAGCATGAACTACCCGAAACAGCAAAGGTATATACACTACTTTTCCCCGCACAGCAGAGGTTCTTGCACACATGCAATATCACAGCTATGCGTCTCCATATACCGTACAACTTTCGCCGTTCCCCCATACCCCCTCCATAAATTTTGTTGTAAAATTTTAAGGACCATAATTTATTATTTGCTCTAAATTCCGCTTCGCAATTTGGTTCTGACAACTTCTTTCCAAAACACCGTGATTCACCGGCATGTTCTTCCTCATACAATTAACACACTTCCTTCCCTCATTCTTTTGTGGACAAGCCTTAAATAGATGTTCATTGGATCCACAATGACCACATATATCACCAGTCTCCTTACAGTATCATGACATATGACCATATTTGTAACATCGAAAACAACGAAGGAGATCCGTATCCTCCTGCACTCTATAACTCTTTAAATCCCCATACATGCAACCAAACTGTAGCACATTCCGGAAAATCATACCCGGCAATTCCAAAACCCAATTTTCTACTTCGCCCATAGGAAATTTCTCTGTGGTGTCCGCAAAAATGTTTCTCTTTTACCCTTGTTCTCAAAATTTCTTTCCGCTAGCAATTTTAGAAATTCCTCTTTTTCCCTTTGTCGATACCATAAACTTTTGCCTGCGGGTGGCGTCTAGCACAATCCTACATAAACAATTTTTTGTCACGCAACACCCCAAGTACCCGCTTTTTCTCGTCCACATTCGGTAGTACCAAAATCAAATCCCCTTGCTTTGTTTTCGTCGTAAAGTCAATCTTAACATTCGTATTTTTTTCGACAAAGCACTGACGAATCCCCTCCACCACACCAGTGTTCCTCGTTTCCTTAGCGCGCACCATAATAGCTATCGCCTCCTCTTCGGAAACCCTCGTCCTCCCAGTACTCGTGCACACGAAGTTTGCGACGCCCCATCCCCTTCGAAATGCAACGTGCATTCACATGTACCTTGTTTCAATTCGCTCACGATCTTTTGCATCTCCACATGAGAATGCCCGTGCTCGACTACCCGCCTCTGTAACTGCTTCACCACCTCATCATACCTTTAGCCACACCCCTGATGTCCTCTACTCGTGCATCTATCATTCTCCCTATGTTCTCCGTCTGCGTATGCATTTCTTTCATACCCTTTCTGTAGCTCTCCCGTCATGTGCTTTACACCTCTTTGCACCGATTTCCCTGCCATCTGAACAATTCTTTTCCCGTCAGTGTCTCCCCTACTCAATTTACTAGTCGTGTCAAATTCTCCACCTGTTGTTTAAGGTGGGAAGAGCACCTCAAGTTAGTCAAATCCCCGAGATGTATAATTGTTTTCTATATTTTTATTCTAATTGTTATAAGACTCGTTATATAATTATTATAAGACTTCACGTTATTCTAATTTCGTAATTTATTAATAACAATTATGATGAAAAAATGATTTAATTTCTATCTATCGTTTAATAATATAGTACAAACAATATTCAGGAATTCGCTTGACCCGTTTGAAATGCACAAAAGCATGTACAAACATGGCGGCCGATCGCGACGGTTTCGCAATTTATGCATCTCACCGCAGAAAAAGTTAAATAACTTTTTCAAATGTCCGGTGATCTATAGATAAAACTGATGTAAAAAAATACAACGGAAAATTTACTACAAATTAAACTAAACTTCCATCACTTTCGTAATTTAAAAGTTGGTCTTATTTTGAAAATAAACATTTTCTCCATAAGACGCAATGTATTTCAACATCAATTACAATAGCAATTATTGCATTTAAATGGCCGGTGAGGTATGTTTTTCAAGTTGAAATCACAATAAGTACATGTTACTCTGTTTATTTACGCCGATTTGAGATATTTCAGTGGTTTAACTCTATCTGCACTAGTACTACCTTAAGCGTTATTTTGTTACGGTACTCCTTGTTTAACGTTACTACATTTAAACGGATCACGGCTCTACACAGATCCAGAACCCCTTCTTTAATAATACTGCGTTCACCATTCTTCATTCTATTGAAAGATTCACCTTTGAAAAATTCCTACATTTTATCCAATAATTTCAGGAGACGTAGCATATCAACTATATTCATTTCCACATCTTCTACCACCTGAGCCATTTTCCCGTGCTTTTTCTTCCGCAGTACCATGATTGTTCTAGTCGAATCATCACCTCACTGAGAACCAACCTCACTACCACTACGACTATTGTTGTCCCCCTTCATACTTACATGGTATGGGTTTCTCATATACTTACGTATGCGTTTCTCAGGTAAATTCACGTGTTCGAAAAAATAATGGTTCTTGGGTCAGTTGTTACTTTAATTATTTCAGCCCTTTGGGGCAGAATAACCTGCTATTTTCAAGGAAGCACTCATAAGTTGCCTCTGATCCACCTTTACAATTTGATACACTTAACACACCTCGGTGTCAGTGAAAGGGTTCACTCCGCAAAAATTAACTGTTTTGCCCTAAATCTTTTCTCCTAAGCTCTTTAGCCCTTCGTGTTCTTTTCGTAGTAGGTTACCATTTCTATTCTCTACCCAACGACACCTCACCCGAGTAAATCGGTGCACATTTGTAGAAATTATGCACGTTCTTTTGCGAAATGAATATGTTCCTGGAACAAGTTTGACTTTAATAGCTGCTGGCCTTTGGGGCGGAACAATATGCTACATACAGGGAATCTCACAAAGTTGTCCCTGAATCTCTCTTTACAATTTGGTGCATGTGCCATACCTTGATGTGTGTGGAAGGGCAATTTTGCTGCTATATCCACTATAATTACACTTTTGTTTTAAATCTCTTCTCTTAGGAGAAGCTTAGTTAAGCACTTTAACCCTTCATGTTTTTACTATGTAGATTAGTCCTACTATTATTTATCCAACGTCACCTCTGCCGAGTAAATCTGTGCACTTTCATTAAAGTAATAAATCTTTTTTGCAAAATGAACATGTTCCTGAGACACGTGCAACTTCGGCCCTTTAAGGCGCAAGGGTCCCCAGCATACGTGGGACCTCTCACGTTTGACTCTGTTCCTTGCTTGAAAAAATTGTGTTTGTAGTTCTTCCCGTTCACAAGTTCAAAAGTACAAAACACACATATAGTTCTCAAGTTATCTCGTTGCTGCGCTGAAATACTACGTATAGTAGGTTCCTTCGCAAGGGGGAGTGCACTATACAGTATGTACTGCGCGTTTCTTTTTCCAGCTATAGTCAGCGTCACTACTTTTGGATATCTACTATTCTGTATATAAATAATATATATAGCCGCTCTCTAAATATTATGAAAAGTTTATTTACTTCTTATTTATAAGCCATAGCATGTAATTCGGTCTCGTTTGAAATTGTAAGCAGCAACTACATACCTTTAGCTAGATACTGCTACAAATTCAGAGCCATTTGTCAGCGCATTGCCTTATAATAAACTTAGGAAGTTGGCTGCCATGTAAATACAAATTGTGAACTTCAGATTCAAAAACTTTTTTCTCTGAATCTGCTATCTCTATTCCTTTCAAAATTCTTCCACTTATCCTCCATAATGTCTTCTTTAATATTTATACCAATTCATTCCTCTCGCATTTTCAAAAACCCACGTAACCAGGCATCAGGAAAGACGCAACACACGCAGCCATCACGAAACGAAAGTTTGTCATATTTCAGACCTTTTCGTTCAAAATGGCTCAAACTTTCGAACACACGATCATAAACAGCTCCTCTTTCGTCCAAAATGAAAATCACGTCGTTAACCACAGATTAAATCCTGTTTTCAGACCACTTAGCTCAGAGCGCTATTAATGCGATTTTGCTCTCTACACAAACAATGATCAATTTATACCAATTACATTTATATCTTGCGGCATCGCTCAGTCATGATGATTGGGATAAGGTGGATTTTGTCTCCGCCAGTTATTCCATGTGGTTCGCTGAGAAAATTAGATCTCAGCAAATAAACAAATTTGACTGATTATCTAAGAAACATAACAATTCTAATGCTTTACCTCAACCTGTGAACACTGTTGTTAATCTTTCAGTTGAGTCTCTTGAGGAAGGAACCATGTCCTTTCTCGAGAAAGGATTACACTTCGACATTACGCCAAACCAGACACCTATTGGCGATATTATTTCAGGTATTGAAAGTGCATTGGTGGGTATTTCTTCTAATATCGCGGAGGAAATCAGGAGAGAAACTTGCAGGGCTACACCCCCGAAAAGTAAGAGGAAAGAAGTGTGTTACGATCTCTTAGGGAACGAGATGATCTAGTTATCATGCCAGCTGATAAAGGAAACGCCACAGTGGTTATGAAACGATGTGAGTACATCAGTAAGGTGGAAGAACTCCTGAGTGACGGGACGTACTCCTCGGTAAGTACAAACACTTTAAGGAAGATAAGTACTGAGGCCAATGCATTCATCAGCAACGTTTCTTTCGGTCATTCTGATTCACTTTTTTCTTTTACTGTTTTCCTTTTTTTAAGATATTTTGTATTATTTCTCTTAAAACTTTTGCTGCTATAATAATTTTTTTTTAATATTTAACAAGTTAATTTTTAAAAAATGAAAGCAAAAAACCCATTTACTTAGTTTTGAGGAAGTATACTTTTCAAGGATACTTTCACATAATTATGATATTTTGAAACACAAATGTATAAACTCTTTTATTATAACTAGAACCAAGTTAATTAATATTCCAAAGTCTTTCATTAAGAAAGAATTAACACTAACTAGGGAAAATAATAGATTTTCATTTAACTTGTTAGAGATAAAATATAATTGAGATAGTTATTAAATTGTCAGTTGAGAAAAACAGAGAGATAAATATTAAAATTGTTAAAGAAATACTTATGACCAACAACTGTCCTTTTGGGTTTATTAATCAAAACATATATAAGAGGATATATAATATAAAAAAGAATACTGAAGAATTACAAAAAAATAGAAGAAAAAAGTTAATGCAGTTTTTCTGAACAATCAACATGTTTTAGGCAGGTAAGTAATAAGGAAAGTAATAACGAAAAAACATAAGCAAATGTTATACCAAAAGAAAAAAAGAAAAGGAAAAAATTGAATGAAAAAAATGTGTGTTAAGATTACAATTAATGGTCTTAGGAAGAATATCAAGAAGAATGATAAAAGTAGTGTAATAGTTGATTATTGTATTAATGAAGATCAGAAAATGAAATGGGAGGATATTGAGATTATGGATAAAGAAGAAAATTTGAAACATGTGATAGATGTAAAAGATACTATGTAGAAACTACTCAAAATTCTATAAATTTGTGAATGAATATGGAGACATTATCAAAATCTTACTGTGATTTTTTGTTAATTATTTCATATAGTTTATAATTTTTTTGTTATTTAACTACGTAGTAAAGTAGTGAGTGTCTATTAGTATGATGAAGACTTCCAGGTGATGATGAAGACGATTTTGAACAGACCACTCAAGTAATTGTTTTATACTTTAATGCAGTTTCAAAGCTTCTTTTTCATATGATATCACTCCAGAGATCATTTACAGCATCTACAAATATGAAATTTCAACAAGAATAAATAGGATTATTCGAAGGAGTTTTGTTAAGCTTCTGATACTAACACAAGGGTAAAACTTGAGAATGTAGCTCGCCACTGGAGAGAGACAGGCCTAAGCAACAGGAAAGAGAGACATAATTCAACTTTGTACTATGATAATTTCATCGAACATTATTTAGTATTTTGACGAACATATTGTAATACCACTGTTATAAAACAGTAAAAAATATAGATACGAATTTATAGAACATTTCAGGTTAAAATTAGACTAATCGTGACAACACATGCGTCGAGTACACAACATGTTTTGCAACAATATTAGTTACCTTATTCGTCATTAATTTCACTTAATTGAACAATATCAAACAATTCCTATCAGAATTTAACGAGTAATGAATATATGTACAAACAAACGCGAACGTTCATACTCCAAAGGCCAAATACTTTATGCTTCTCGATTATCATCCGCCAACTAGTAACAAATGAACATCGGACCGCGTTTCCAGTCGCTGAAGCAGTCTTCCCTTAGAATTTCCATACCTGGTGAGATTAATTATTAAAACAAGGTATCAATGGAATGGCTAGACTTTACGGTCTCCCTAAGGTACACAAATGTGGTGTCCCCTAGTAAGTGCCACCAACTCAACCTCTCGCCCGCTTTCTAGAGAAAAAACTAATGCCAATGACTGGTACAATCTCCTCAACCATCAAAAATTCTGAGCACTTGGTATACGTTCTGAGTGAGATAACTCCACTCGTTTGTTATTCGGCGAACCCCGAGCAACCGCACAGCGAATCCCGAAAACTAGCGACGTGTTCGGGGTATTTCCCGAGTATTCGCCTATTGGCGAGCACACTGCCGAGCATGTGCTCGCTTGCTATTCGTGTTAATGATTAGAGGTTATGGAGAATGAATCTGAAGTAATCACACATTCTGCTACGTATGAAGTTGTCTTGTGAAATGTTGTTAAGTAAAGTAAATGGGTCTTATCTAATCTAAATTCAACCAATGAAATTAATTTTTATTCCATATGGATTTAGCTATGGTAATCGGTAATCTCGAATTTAAGATCCTTATAGTCATAATAGTTTTTATCCACTTAAAAAGAATCAATATTATATAACTATCTTAATTCGTGTCTCCACAATATCCCACCCTATTTATTTATTCAAATATCTTTCATTACATTTTAAGTGTTATGTTTTTATTATTTATTGTCATAGTACTTTTTTATTTTCACATTTTTATTTTCTGAACATCTCGTGAACGGGAAATATATACTAATACTACTACAAAAATAGATGATGCTAATAATGTCAATACACGTTCAATACTGTGAAACTTTAGGACGCTTAGTAAAATAAAGTGAATAAAAGTGTTTGTGGTTTAAATGTCTCATCAAATAAACTTCATAGGCAAAAAGCAGTTGCAAACAGCGTAAGACCACGTAGGAGATAAAAATACTCCATCACTACTTTATTACTTCAAATTTCTCTATTTTATCACTTCTAAAAAACACTTATTACTTTGCACGATAAGGAGAAAAACTACGAATAATTAGTATTTTCAGCGATTACTTACTCGAAATAACTTTAAAGCGTATTACTCGTATACTCGCTATCCTTGATATTCGTAAAAGCACGAAGATGTGGACAGAACCACGAACAGGTCATTCGCGAATATTCGCCTATGCTCGGT
Source organism: Laupala kohalensis (assembly GCA_002313205.1). Taxonomy (NCBI): domain Eukaryota; kingdom Metazoa; phylum Arthropoda; class Insecta; order Orthoptera; family Trigonidiidae; genus Laupala; species Laupala kohalensis. The sequence continues at coordinate 215,527 of NNCF01128621.1, forward strand.
TTCCTTTGATGTGTCTCAAGAGACCGACACGCTGAGATAAAGTGCGAACACCGGTAATCGTGATGCGACGAATAACGAGCGACCCATCCACATTAGTCGCAGTTGCTTGGGGTTCACCGAATAGCGAATGTGTGAAGTGGCCTTTAGTGACGAGGAACTCATGGTGAGTTTCGATGTTATTTCACTCTTCACGAAGGACTCTTCACGATCAGTGAAATACTGAAAGTCATAGAACAGCATCTCGGACAGCGAGACTTACCGTTGGAGTGGGCCAAACTAACTGAATTTTGCCTTAAGTCCACTTTTTTCAGTTTGATGGTAAATTGTATTCTCAAGTAGTTCGAAAATGAGGTTATCGAGAATGCTTTGTTAAAACTCAGTTTGGTTGCGACACGTGAATGACACGTTTGTCATTTGGCCACATGGACGTGAAAATCTCGACAAGTTATTGGAGTACATTAGCCAAGCTGATATTAAGATTACTATGGAGATAGAATCCAATGGCCAGTTACCACTCTTAGATGTGCTCGTAAAAAGGAAGGATGATGGCTCTCTTGCTTAGTTTATTAACCTCGACGTGGTCATACACAGTTTGCAACTCCTTTTTTGTCAATAAAGTTAGTTAGTTTCTTTCTATCTGTCTTTCTTTCCTTCTATCCTTCTTTCCCTCTCTGTTCCGTCCTGTTCTGTTCAGTTGCGTTCAGTTCCGTTCCTTTTTTGTGTATGTATGTCATAACATTCTGGTCAATGTCGGACCCAAGCCCAGATAAAAGAGGGGGAGTCATGTGAGTATGAATTCTGCAAAACTTTCTGCCGAATTCAACAATAGGGACTTGGCTTACAGTGCGATTGGACTGCAAACTAGTAACACTATAAAGATCATCATAAACAATTCTTTTGCAACAAATCACCTCAACAATCCAAAATGCATTTCGAAAACATACAGGATATTATAAACCAGGCGGATAGGACTTCTAGTTCCGAATCCCGCACTGCTCTTCTGTCGTCAGACCCAGAGTTAGTTCGCCTCATGGATTCCGGAGGAGGCAAAAATGCATCTACAAAACAGCTGAGAGCTAGAAATATACAATCATATTGTAAACATCCGTTAAAAAAGACCAAGCTGAAGCTTGCAACCTGAAACGTCAGGATCTTGAATGACTCGACAAGGGCGTCGTAAACACACCTACCAAGACGCTCGGCACTAGTAGCTAAAGAACTACATAGATACAACATAGATATTGCTGCGCTGCAGGAAACCCACTGGAGAGGAAGTGGACAATTAGAAGAGAAATGCCAGGGTTACATCTACTTTTGGTCAGGTTGCAAAGAGGAAGATGAAACAAATAACTTTGGTGTCGCTATTTGCGTAAAGACTAGTCTGGTGAAAAAAGGCGTGGTAGGTGACCCTCTCTTTATCAATGTTCGACTCATCCAAATCAACGGTGAAAATCAAGACTTGACTCTCCTCTTTTTTTGTATGGGGCTTTACGACTCGTCGACATCGAAGTTATTAGAGCCCTAAAATTCTGTACAGGTAGGGAAAATGCAGTTATGCATTAAGGAGAGCCAACATGACTCTACCCGCGTGTGGGACTCGCCGAATAACTCAACCATACCTACTAAAAACCCTCCTGCCTCCTGAGTTACAATATATCAAAACCTATCTCAAAACAATATATCAAAACATCAAAAAAGGTAAGTGAAAGATACCTTAGCCCTCGCAACCTAATAGCGTCGGGATCGAAGATAACAAGAGGTGACCAAAGAAGGTCAGGAAAGAGAAAGGAAGGAACCTTGCACAAGTAAGTGGAAGTAATGCCAGACTCAGCTCGGGGTCCCGTGTTCGCCAAACACGAACTTACTAGATGTACGTCACCTAGGATGTTGACTCTCCTCTGCTGTTACACCCCTACTCTCACTAGCAGTAATGAAGCCAAAGAAACGTTCTACCAAAATTTGAGGACAACAGTCAACAATATACCTTCGAAACGTAAACTAATCATTACTGGTGACTTTAACGTGGTGGGCCAAAACTTAAACACTTGGAAAAATGTACTTGGAAAACATGGTAACAGAAAAGAAATCTCAAATGGGCATGGTAAGTAATTCAGTTCTGCACAAAAACAGAACTGTCCATTGTTAATACAACATTCTACTTGAGCACAAATTCCAAACAACCTGGCAACATCCGAGAACCAAGGAATGGCACATGATCGATTACTAAAGATTTGAAAGATGTTCTAAGATGCAGAGTTATGAGGAGCTGAATGTAGCACAGACCATAAAATGATGAGAGCAGAAATCAAATGGAATCTAAAGAAATATCGATCCCAAAAGAAAAAGAACGCCGTCACGTACGACTTATCTGCATTAAAGGACGAATTTTGCAGAGTTATATTTGAAAACCAATCATAGGATGAATATAAAACTCATGAAGGAGAACTAACAAAACTTACACACCATGAAGTCGTGTAAAATAAATTGTTTTGCATAAAATGTCCCCGGTCATCCAATAGCTATTGAGTCAAAGAAATTGTCTAGCAAATCAAAAAAGTGCCTTAACATTAATATAATTTTTTAAACTTTTTAAAAATACTTCAATATATTATTCCATGTAAGACATAAAATATTGTAAGATTTGATTATTCCAGGGATTAAACAATAGGAATCAGCTTTGTTCCGGCATTGAAGATATGTAGAACGAGCGACGGAGCGGGGGAGGAGTGCCTCCTCACTCCACTAAATTTAAAAGGGCACCGTTGAGGAGTGCGGGCGTGAAAAATAACGCGCAGTTCGCCGACAAAAGAGGTACCCACAATTCGAAGGGTGCAGTAACCCACGCTGCAGCAAGCTAGAATCTGTCGGAAAAAGAGTGTATAGAAATCGCAGGCAAGCGGGAGTGTGGGTAGAAGCCCCAAACGGTCGTACTACTAGGGGGAGTTAAAGAGACGCGCTGGATCAAAATAAACAAGATACGTCTTCTTTAAAAGACCGTTTCAAAACATCGGCGAACGAGTAACGAAATCCACTCAAAATTTCCAATCGGAACTGAGGCACGGGAGGGGGAATATCTATGTCATTGGAAGCAGCGATCATGTGTTATTCAAAATTTGAGAAGTTTAGAGTGGAAGAAAGCGCGTAAGGGGGGAGAAAACCCACTTAAGGAAAGGAAAATCATCCTTCGAAAACACTTCTAGATTTTTTCGCGAGAGGACTTTTACCACTTTGAGATATTTTTCGAGAGCATTCAGACGACTTTGAGATATTTTTCGAGAGCATTCTTGACCACTTTGAGATATTTTTCGAGAGCATTCAGTATTATGAGATTTTTCGTGGAAATGGCACTTTTAGATATTTTTCGAGAGCACTAAGACCATTCTGAGCATTCCGTGAACTTCTAAAGTTTTTTAAACGAGACGGAGATTTTTCGTGAGCGGAGACTGTTAAATGTTTTTGTCAATGTTGTCTGATGGTTTAGAAATCAGACTCTAAATTTGATAAAACGGAACGTAAATTCGTACGGAGAATCTGTCCGATCGGTGAGCTCTTCTGAGGCGCTGCCACCAGCCAATGAAGTTGAAAAATGGTGATTTGGTTCCGCGCTACGCCCGAGGGCACCCAGGCCGCATAGCTTGAAGGAGAAATTCACCACCGATCGAGCCTTCGAGACGTGACATCACCAACCAGGGAGCCCTCCATCGGAGCCAGGCCGGCTTCCCGTGAGGTCAACGCACCCAACACTCACCACTGCAGTGCTTGATTTGTCATCTGGATGAGATATTTTCACGACTGTTGGTTGCATCCAACACTTATAGTCATGCGCTATTGCGAGAAGACGAGTGCGGTTTGTATTGTAAAAGGGATCCAGAACTTTGAACTTTATGACTCGTGAAAAGGAGCCATTCATCAAGGAAGAACACAGCCTAATTCCGTATTTTAAATTAATCATAAATGTAATTACGCTTTCAAGAAGTGAAAGTTGTCACTTCAGTGTTTCTTTTGTTTGTTGGAAGAAAAATTATCTTAATGTTGTTTAAGAGGTTAAATTTGTTTAAATTCATGTTTGTTGTAGAGAAGCCGAACTCGGCGGTAATATCAGTGTGTTTCACATTTATGTTTGCAGGAAGTTACGTGTGTTTTTTGGGGGATAGCATGAGGGACTTTTCATTATGTGTGTGATTTATGTTCATTAAAGTTAATTTGTCATAAAGCATTTCCTGTCTTTGGAACTCCAGTATGGTACTTTCCCTTGGTTAAAGAATACGAACCCAATTACGAGTGGACCCCTGAGAAAAAGCTAGTCGAGGCACATTAATTTTCAAATTAACACAAGTCAATTAATATTATTATAAACAAAATTTTCGTTCTGCCACAATATGTGTGGAGTAATATTTTCTATATATATATATATAT
>NNCF01128621.1:221540-235823 GCA_002313205.1 Laupala kohalensis
ATATATATGTGTGTGTGTGTGTGTGAGTGTGAGTGTTAATTAATATTTAATTCATTACTTTTAATTACAATTTGTTTGAAAATTATTAAAAGAATAGGATCATAAATAAATTTCGCACCCGAGTAGGTAGGGTTTGGAAGGGACGTACCTGTAGGACAAAAGGGAGAGTGGAGTGGGAAGACTGGTTCGTTTGGGGCGCAGACCCGGGGGTTTCTTTTGAATAAAAATATCAGTGGAGTATCTTGCGCAGCTAGTTCGCGGGGACCGAAGGCTAGGGAAAGAAAATTGAATAGATATGAGAGATGATTGACCAGCTACTTTGTTGAAATGTATTTTGAAAAGGCAAATGGGATGTTAGTATAGAAATTCGGGAGGAAGGTTAGAGTTATTTTGGAGGTAGGTCCCAGAACCACATGTAAGGTCACATGGAAAAGAAAACAGAGAAAAAGGAAGATTCATTGTAGGGCGCTCTCGCTGGACGAAGGAGTCCATTAGTAAGAATGTTGATTGACGCAGGATATAGTGGTTAAAAAGTAGGTTTGATTGTCGAGCAACGAAGCAGAGATTTCATTATCTAAACTCATTTGTGTCAAAGGAGTCATTAGAATTTATAAAGCATTTCCAGGTAAGTGGTACTAATTTTCAACGTGCATGAAGTGCCATATGTAAAAGGTATGATAATAATAAGATAATTCTAAAAAAAATTTACATAAACTAATTTCATCACCTAATTTCTTGGACAAAAATAGTCCCTAATTGAGACAGCTAATCGCAGTAACTCAGAGCAACTTTAATGGTATATTATCTTTGAATCCAAATGTAGGTCTTGGAGATTGTTTCAATGAAAAACTAATTTCAAATATATTAATTCCAGAGTTGAGGGTTCTGTGGGAATTGAGTCAGAAATCTAGTAACATAGCTACTACGGAAGAATTTTTTAATTATATAACTAACCAAGCAACAGCTTATGATTTACGAGGTAATTCACCCAAATCTGACAAATTTATAAAATCTTAGAGATTTAATAAATCCAAAACAGTCGTCGTTTGTGTGTGTTTCTTCAAGTTAACAAGCAACATGAACTGCAATACACGCTCTCACGTCCCCCTTACGATATTCTAATGAAAACTATCTATACCAAGTGTTTAAAATTTTAGTTTCTCTAGGAAATTTTTTTTTTAAAATCCAAAATTTGTTTGTGTTTATTCAGAAAATATATGTCCAAACCTAAAAAATTCCTTTAAGTAATTTTGTGAATTTCTCGAAAAATTTAAACTTTTAAAAAATTATTAGTGACTGTTCCAATGTTTCACCTTGCTCTTTGTCAGTAGGAAGCGTCTCGATGATATTGAAATCGTAACGAAAAAAGTGAGATCCCAAAACGACGCCATGATATCAAGTTGTACATGTTTCTTTAAAGTTATTCTAACGAAAATAGATTATTCAAGTTTTCAAAACTTGAGTTTACCTGGTAAAAAAATTTTTGGGAGAAATTTTTTTTATTGTTCATTTGGAAAACACATGTCTCGAATCTCCAAAAATTACTTCAAATAATTTTGTGAAATTTATTTTAAATTTTTTTTTCAAAATTTTATCAACTGTTCTATTGTTTCACGTTGCTCTTTGTAAATAGGAAGCGTATCGATCGCCTGGACATTGTAACGAAAAAAGTGAGATCCCAACATGATTAGCGAGTCGTTTGGCTTTCTTAAAATTCATAAGCAACATGAACTGCAATACACGCACTCACGTACCCCTAACGTTATTCTAATGAATACTGACTATGTCAAATGTACAAATTTAAAATTTCACGGGAAAATAAAGCTGAAAATTTTTGGCCGATATTTTCTGTGTGTTTATTCGGAAAATATATGTCCTAAATCTCAAAAAAATATTGCCCATTAACTTTGTAAAATTCTCGAAAATTTAAATAATTTTTTGAAATTTAATCAACTTTTCAAGTGTTTCACTTTGTTCTTTGTAAGTAGAAAGAGTTTCGATGACCTTGACATCGTATCGAAAAAAGTGAGATTTTAAAACGACGTCATGGTGTACGAGTGGCCCGTGATTCTTTAAATTTACATGCAACGTGAAGTCATATACACGCATCCACGTATCCATAACGTTTTTATAATAAATGCTGACTATGTCAAGAGTACAAAATTTAACTTTTACAAGAAAATGAAAAAAAAATCTAATTTTTTTTTCTAAATTATTCGAAACATATGTTCTAAACCTCCAAACATGCCGTCAAATAATTTTGTTAATATCTCAAAATATATAATAAATCCAAAATTTTATTAAGTATTACAGTGTTTCATCTCTCTTTCTTTCAATACGAAACGTCTCGATGGCCTGGACATTGTAACGAAAAATGTGAGATCCCAAAACGACGTTATAGTGTAAACGTCGTGTGGGTTTCTTCAAATTCAGAAGCAACAAAAACTACAATAGACACTCTTACGTACCCCTAACGTTTTTCTAATTAATGCTGACTACGTCAAGTGTACAAAATTTGAGATTCACCCGAAAAGAAGTTAAACATTTTTGGCTTTAAGAATTTTTTGTGTTTATTCGAAAATTAAATGTCCCAAACTTCCAAAAATGCCTTCTAATTATTTTGAAAAATGTTGAAATTAAAAAAAAATCAACTATTCAGATGTTTCACCTTGCTTTTGTCAATAGGAAGCGTCTCGATGACCTACACATCGTAACGAAAAAAGTAAGATCCCAAATCTTCGTCATGATGTGCGAGTCGTGTGTTTTTCTTCCAATTCACAAGCAACATGATCTGCAATACACGCTCTTATGTTCTCCTAGCTTTATTCTAATGAAAACTGACTTCGTTAAGTCTACAAAATTTTCGTTTTACAGGGAAAAAATTGAAAATTTTCGGCCGAAAATATTTTTGTGTTTATCCGATATATATGTCCCAAATCTTCAAAAATGTTTTCAAATAATTTTTGGAACTTTCCGAAAATTAATACTTATTTTAAAGTTGTATCATACTTTTCAGTGTTTTACCTTGCTACTTGTAAGTAGAAAACGTCTCGATGACCTTGACATCGTAACAAAAGAAAGTGAGATCCTAAAACGTTGTTATGATTTGCGAATAGTGAGTGTTTCATCAAACTCACAAGCAACATGTACTGTAATACATTCTCTTACGAACCCCTAACGTTATTCTAATGAATACTGACCATAGAAAATGTATGCAAAATTTGAGTTTCACTGGAAAAAATTTGAAAATAGTTGACCGAAAAATATATTCAGAAAATAAATGTCCACCTTTTCAAAAACCTTCAAATAATTATGTGAAATTTTTGAAACTATTATAATTATTTAAAATTTAATCAACTTTTCCAAAGTTTCACCTTGCTCTTTGTCAGTAGGAAGCGTCTCGATGACCTAGAAATCTTTAAATCTTTTTGTAATCTTTTTCAATTAATATATATAATAAAATAAAAATATAATATAATAAAAAATTAATATACTAAAAGAAACAAAATTTTTAAAAACTTTTTTAAACAAAAATAAATAAATCTATTTTTTAAAAATCGTATGGTCCTAAACAAAATTTAGATACCTAAGTACACAATTTTTTTCCAAAGAATATTTAAAAATTGTTTAAATTTTTTTATGATTCTAATCAAAAAATATATACATCAGAATTATCACAAAAAACTTTTTTTAGAAAAATTTTTGAATTCTTTTTGGTCCGAATCGAAACAAATATATACCTAAGTTCTCAAAAAAATTATTTTCGCAATCGAAAAATGTATATTCCTAAGTACTCTTAAAACATTTTAAACAAATTAAAATTTTTTTTTCGAAAAATGGTTTGAAATTTTTTTGGTTTGAATGAAAAAATATAACTATGTAACCAAAAATAAATTTAAAGAACTTTCTGAAGAAAGATTTTAAACGTTTCTTACGGTTCCATTAAAAATATATGTAACAAAGTACCTAAAAAAAATTGATTAAACTTTTAGATTTTTAAGGTCACAATCAAAAAAATATATACCTAAGTACACAAAAAAATTTTGAAATATAATTTTTCACAAAAATTACACTTTTGTATTTTCTTATCAAAAATGTGTAAAAGAACAAAAATTAAAAATAAAATTTTCGACATACATTTTGAGAAAAATTTATCGTTATAATCAAAAAATATATTCAGAATATTTACAAAAAATTCCCATCGAAGATATGTATGTTTAAGTACCAAAATATTTATTTATAGTTCCAATATATACATATATATACATATATTTCGAAAACATTTTTGCAAATAATTGTTTTAAAAAATATTTGGGAATTCTGGTATACATTNTCCAAGTACCCATTTTTTTTAAAATTAAATTTTTTATGGAACAAATCGAAGAATAAATATGAATCAGAATAACAAATCAGAATATTTTATGGTACCAATAAAAAATGGGGAAAATATAATTTTTTTGTATAGTCCCATTGGAAAAATTCATGTATTTAAGTACCATAAAAATTTCCAAATTATTTTAAAAGTTCTGATCAAAAAATAAATATACGTAATACCCAAAAACATTCAAAAAATATTTTTAAAATTTGAAATATTTTTTCAATATTTATTAAGTCCCAAAAGAAAAATTTATATCCTATAAAAAATTTAAAAAATTCTTAAAAAGTTTTGAAATTTTTTTTCGAATAAAGTTGTGGAAATATTTTATCGGGATCCCATTTTAAAATTATATATACCTAAATAACCAAAAATTCGAAAAAAATTGGAAAAAAGTTTTTAGTATTTACATGTCCCAATAAGAAATACATAGATCTAATTACCCAAAAAGTTAAAAAAATGTTTAATAAATTTCTTTAAAAAATTCGAAAATTTTTAGTAGTTAAAATCGAAAAATACCAGAATACCTAAATATTTTTTAAATAATTATTAGCAAAAAACGTATCCGAAAAATTATTTCAAAGTTTTTGATTCTAATTAATGTATATATCTACCTAAGTACCCATAGTTTTTTCATAAAATAAAGAAAAACGAAAAAATATTTTAATTTTTTATGGTTCAAAAAAAATTCACGAAAAAAATTAAAAATATTTTAATGGTTACGATCGAAGAATGTGTATATAAAAAGAACATATTTTAAAAATAATGATAAAAAAATGTTTTCAAAAACGTTTTCAAATTTTTTTATGGTCGTTATCGGAAAGTTATATACATGTATTTAAGTAAGAAATTTAATGTACCTAAGAAATTTTCAATAAAAATTATTCCATAAAATTTTTGAAAACTATGACTTCAATCGAAAAATATATACATCTAAAAACAAAAAAAATCAAAAAAATTTATTTCGAAAAACGATTCAAAAAATTAAAACCAATTAAAAAAATATATACCTAAGTACCAAATTTTATAAAATAATTGCGCCAAAAATAATGAAAACTTTATGGTCACTATCAAAAAATATATACTAATAAGTTCAAAATTTTCTAAAAAATTAACAAAAATACTTTTGAAAATTTTTATGGTCTTAATAAAAAAATTAATATATATTAACAAAATTTCCAAAAAAATGTTTTTAATTTTTAGAACAAATTTTTCGAAATAATTTTTGAAATATTTTAATTGTCCTAATCGTATATATTGTATATACACTAAAATATTTCAATAAAATTTTGGAAAAATAAGAATTACTTCGAAAAACATTTTTGTCCTAATCGATAAATATATAAACCAAATTATCTACAAGATATTCAAAAAACGTTTTTTGCTAAAGTTGTTAAAAAATTTAAATGGTCCCAATCGAAAAATATTTATACCTAAGTACCCAAAAAGTTTTCAGTGGTTTTTCGAAGTATATATATATTTTAAGTATATAATTTTTTTTTCGTGAGCGAGCAAAATAAATTTCTAGAAATTTTACAAGGAAGTTTTTGGGTACGTAAAAATATAAATATTTTTTGAATGAGACCATAAAAAATTGTTCAAAATATTTTCGAAAAAATCCTTTTTTAATTTTTTTGGTAATTAGATATATATATTTTTCGATTAGAACCATAAAACGTTTCAAAGAATATAACGGAACGTTATGGTTACATACATAAATATTTTTGATTGGGACCATAAAATGTAATTTTAAAAAACGCGTTTTTATTTTTTTGGCACTTTGGTAAATATATTTTGCGATTGGTACCATAAACATTTTGAAAAACTTTTTTTGGAAATTTTTTTTGATAAATTTTGAGTTAGGTATATATACTTCGATACTCCACTAAAAAGTTTCAAAAAATTTTTGAATACCATTTTTTGGAATTTTTTAATTTTGGGCACTAAAGTATATATATTTTTCGACTGGAACTAAAAAAAACTCAAAATATTTTGATAAAATCTTTTTGAAAAATTTGGTGTACTGTACATAAATTTTTATAATATCCTTTTATGCCATCTCTGAAACACGTTCTTTGTATGAGTTGAGTGACTCATGTTAATTGTTGATTTTCTCTGGAAAATTTCCTCTAACACCATAGGTTTATTCAAATTTCACGCCATAGAGTTGTAAAAAATAGAGGAAATCATTGGACATCATATAATCGGATCCATTAATTACAAGTTCTTTTGCTGATTATATTTTCAAATCACGATCCTGTACTACCTAATTTGGACGAGTCCATAAATTTCATGTTTATCGCGTAATCAATCACAGATAAACAATCGCTAGCTGGTAGAGTCAAGACGAAACGCAACCGATTGCACTAATCGAATGCAGCCGCGCGCACAAAGACGAGAGATTTTAAACAGAAGGGCCCTTTCTTTCGAACTATTTACTTCGCACCACAACCTTGTAAAAGGACACACCTCACTTCACATCACTTCTATCGTGAGTCGGCATGGTAGCCGACATTTCCTCCAGTTCAACCCTTCGCTACTACGCTACAGAATGCACATTCGTCCACGTGAACATCGGTCTTCAAACCTTGGATTTCGAATCAACGCACTGATTCAACTCTACCGTCAACATCATCTAAGCTGACTTCCAAGATCAACTCATCTCATCACGCTCCCTTGGAAAACCACTACTATATCATTAGTCTTCATTACTTTCATGGCATATTTCATTAAACTGTTTGTTCTAGTTAGCAATCAATATTCATCTTGCTCCTCATCCTTCTTCAAACTTAATTTTCACTACATTCATCCCATGTGCAGGTAAGACCAAATTTGTCTGCAAAAATATATATCAAAGTACCAAATCTAATTTAACAAAAATATATACCTAACTATCTAAAGAAATTTCGGAAAAAAATTATGGTCCTAATGGAGAAATATATATACCCAAAAAAATATACCCGAAAAATTTCTGAAAATTTTTTATGATCCCAATCGAAAAATATGTATACTTAAATACTCAAAATGTTTTTAAAACTTTTTCGAAAAAATTTTTGCCGAAAAAAAATTATAATTTTTATGGTTCCATTCGTGTTACGAACGAAACGCTCGTAAAGCATTTATATTCATCAGTCTACGTCTTACGAACTAAAAGCTCGTACTTGTATGTACTTGCATTATGAACACTCAAGTTACTAGTACTCTTTGAGTACATAATTATTCCATGAGTGCATAATTATTCCAAGAGTATATAAACATTCTTTGCATAAATATACATTCCTAGGAAGTTGGAAGTTCCGTGTAAATTCTAAGTTCCGTGAGGAAGATCGTTACATCCTTTTTGAACGTGCTCAAGATAGACTCTGTACTTTCACTATATATAGAGCAACGTTCAACCCATATCAGCTCAGTTCAGATGGTGACGCGCAGAGAACCGATGCTGACGCGCTGCTGACCAGTCACAAGCAGGCGTGCCGTGCACGCTCAGACGAGTCGAACTCAGATGCTCACGCGCTGACGCGCACTTCAGAAGTTCAGATTCTCACAAGCGACATGCTGTCACTCTAATCGCCCGTCTGCTCTTCGAATCGCCGAAATGCTGAACCAGAGTGGCACTAGGTCACTTGGTGTATCAACACTTCGTTAAACATTTTTTGGAGAGTAACTTGCAAAGTTACTCCAATGCTGCATAACTCTATTCATGGCAACGCGACCTGATACAGTCGCCGAGATGCTGAACACATTTATTCACATCGTTCATTAAGTTTCAGTTCACGTTTAATTATCAACATTTCTACCGTCGTCTGCTCTTCAGAAACCAGTCACAGCTGCCACATGAAGACAGCAACCTTCACGTAAGACCATGGATATCTGTAACCATGGCGAACCACAAGGTGACACACGCAACTGCTGATAACTCTGAGTATTGATGTCAACTCTATCAAATTTCGCAATCACAAAGATGTTAAGTATCGTTACTCATCTATATGAGTGCTCCAATGAAATTTGAGCTAGTTCTCAATTTTTCACTATTATAAATCCTGCACTATATGTATATGGATCTTAACCATTTTTCTCTCAATGAATTTGCAGGTAATATTATTCATATTTAGAGTTTGTACCGGGGGGCAAAAGCTCAAAAACTTGAGTTCAATGGGGTTTCTTTTTGCAAAAGCCGGCATATACCATGCTTCACTTTCGTATAAAATCCACTATCGTAATTCTGCATAATATTTTGGAAAGGGATTTAATGGGCCTATATTTGTACAAACAAAAACTCGTTTGTATTTCAAGGTAGTGATTTATTTATGTAACTCTGTATAATTTGATATTTTTGGAGAATTAGATGCTCACAACAACTAATAACAATCTTGTAAGCGGGGGGAACATTTATGTAATTCTATTTATGTAGCTATTAGGAAATTTAATGTATATGTGTATTTGTTCAAATGTAATGAATGTGCTTTTTTTGCAAATCTGATACGTGCTTACAAGAATCCGCCTTTAATCGTTAATCTTAGATGCTTGTTGAAACATACAAGTCCCCCATATCCTCTCCTCTGTTGCAGCGAATGACTATTCGTTTGTAACAATTCGAAATATATATATACACACACACACTTGAATACCCAAAAATATTTCATGTATTTAAAAAAGTAATTTTTCCGGAAAATTATTTTAAACTTTTTATGGTCCCAATCGAAAAATATTTATAACTAACTACCCCAAAAATATTTCGAAAAATTATTTCCGAAAACTTTTTCAAAAATTTTTATAATCCCAATCGAAAAATATATATACCGAAGTACACAAAAATTTATCAAAGTTTTTCGAATTTTTTTTCCGAAAAATATTGAAACTTTTTATGGTCCTTTTCGAAAAAGATATATACCAAAGAACCCAAAAAAATTTCAATTTTTGAAACGTTTTTTCCGTAAAAATTCAAATTTTTTATGGTTTCAATCGATAAATATATGTACAAACTAAAAATTTTTTTAAAAAAACCAAACATTTTTTCCAAAAAAAAATTTTCAAAATTTTATTGTCTTAATAAAAAATAAATTGGTTAAACCCAAAAAAACAAACATTTTTGGATTAATTTTTGCAAAAAAATTGAAGTGTTTTTATGGTTCTTATCTTTGCACCAATAAACATTTAAAAATCTTTCGAAAAAATTTTTCGAAATTTTTTAAAATTTTTATGGCCCAATCGAAAAATATATTCCTAAGTACCCAACAAATTTTCATAAAATTTTTTTGAAATATTTAAAAAAATTTATAGCCCAATCGAAAAATATATATTCCTAAGTACCCAAAAATTTTTCATAAATTTTTTTTGAAATATTTAAAAAAATTTATGGTCCCAATCAAAAAATATATATAACAAAGTACCCAAAAAAAATCAAAATTTTTTTGAGAAATTTTTTCCGAAAAAAAAGAATTTTTTTAGTCACGATCCAATAATATATATACCGAAGAATATAGAAAATTTTCAAATTTTTTTTGAAATATTTAAACAATTTATGGTCCCAATCAAAAAATATATGTACCAAAGTACCCAACAAAATACACTAAATACACAGAAATTTTCCTAATTTCTTTCTGGAAAAATTTAGAAACATTTTTATGGTCCCGATCCAAAAAACATATACTTAAGTACCCAAATTATTTTCAAAAATGTTTCCGTAACAAATTTGAAATTTCTTTATCAACTTAATCAACAAAACTATCTAAGTACCCAAAAATTTCCAAAAAATGTTTCTGGAATAAATTTTGAACTTTTTTTGTGAACTTATGTATATATATTTTTCGATTGGAAACAAAAAATTTTCATTTTTTTTCGAAAAATGGTTGAAATTTTTTAATGTATTTAGAGATATTAATTTTTCGATTAATACAAAAAAATTTAAATTTTTTTCAGTAAAAGTTTTTCGAAAACTGTTTTGGTACATAGGTAACAATATTTTTCGATAAGGACTATAAAATTTTCTTTACCTTTTAGAAAAAACCACCATAAAAAAATTTCAAACATTTTTCGGAATAACTTTTTCGAAAAATTATTGAAAATACTTTGGCACTTAGGTATATACATTATTTTATTGAGACCATTAAAAATTTTTCGGAAAACAAATTTTCGAAAAATTATTGAAACTTTTTTGAGTACTTAAGTATATATATTTTGATTGGGACCATAAAAATGTATAATAATTTTTACGGAAAAAATTTATTAAATTATTAATTTTTTTGTTTGGGAACATATAGATATATATATATATATTCATTGGGACCACAAATTTCAAAATTTTTTCGAAAAAAATTTTCTGAATATTTTAAATACTTAGGTATATAAATTCTTTGATTGGAACAATAAAAAAAATTTAATTTTATTCCGAAATAAATTTTCGATCTTTTTGAAACTTAAATGTATTTAAGTATAACTATTTTCGATTATGACAATATAAAATTTTCAAAATTTTTGGGTACTTTACTATATATATTTTTCGATTGGGACTATAAGAAATTTTTTTTTAATTTTTAAAAGAAATATTTCGAACAATTTTTTGGGTATTTAGTTATATATTTTTCGATTGCGACAAAAAAATTCAAAATTGTTTCGAAAAAAATTTTAGAAAAATTTTGAAAACTTTTTTTGGGTAATTCGGCGTATAAAATTTTCGATAGGGACTATAATACAAAAAATTTTATTCGGATAAATTTTTTGGGGGAATTTTTGAAAATTTTGGGGGTAATTAGGTTTATAAATATTTTTCGTTTGGGACCAATGTTACAAACCAAATGTTTGTAAAGAATTATTGTATATATTTGTTTATAACTATTTATTTTGTTATTAACCATTTCTATTTTTTGTGTATAAATATGTTTAATTGTTTATAATATACAATGTCTATGATAATATGTATTCAAAATAGGCGCTAATCGAGTATGAAATTATATCGATAGCTTATCTCGATATTATCGATGTTATCGATTATATATGCAAGCTCTATGAGCTTAGATTCATGAATGCACTTCTTATAGACGTTCCATGAATCAAGATCCATGAACGTGCCCACTGTGGGCGTTCTTTGATTTCCATTTGTGAACACGCTCATTATAAGTGTTCTGTGCATACCCTTTAAATAGAGCTGTCCGCAGCTACTCAACACGCACTCACTCTGCCTCGTTAGGATGCAGAACGTCGTAATGTGCGCTACATCGTAGGCAGTTGTGACTCCCGATCGAGGGGATGAGTGTTATCAATCATACCGATTTAGACTACCGAATATGACTACACCGATTATGAACTTTCAAATTTATTCGCCTTTAGGCACAGACAGCATTGTGAATTATGCACTCACTCTGCCTCGTTAGGATGCAGAACGTCGTAATGTGCGCTACTTCGTAGGCCGTTGTGACTCCCGATCGAAGGGATGAGTGTCATCAATCATACAGTGTTGTGTTGTTATGCCGTTAGTGCATAGTATTTTTTGGACCACGATTACCGTATATACGGAATCATTCTAGTGTCGTGTTGTTACGTCGTATAAATGGCAAATACGCGGAACTCCGTCACTTCGAGCACACATGCTCATATGCAATTTTAAGTTTCAGTAGCGAGTCGAAACGAGCGACCACCACTGGCTTCAATCAACTTCTAATCTTCAGCCAGAAGGAGCTGAAGACTACAAGCATCAACTTTGCTGTATACCCGGCCACAAGCAGCCGTAATCAGCAAGGTCGACGGCATCAGAAGACCGTCATTAAGTATTTCTCTCGTCTAATAAGCGAGGCCTTTTGTTCTGGAGACCTTTGAGTCTTGTTCAAATTGTAATGAAACCATTTCCTCATATGGGAGAATATCATCAAGAAAGTATTTCTTGATGCAAATTCTAAAAATCCTGCATTATTTTTGGTTACTTAGTAGCCATTTCATGTACCAACAGGTAACTTGTATATGATCAATTAGTTGATTACTGGGGGGCATTTCCTTGAAAACTCAAGGAAGGAGGGGCTTTTTTTGTGTAGACTTGCCAGTCACACTTCAATCTTGTATAAAACGTTAGTAATTCTGTATAACTGGGAAACGGGATGGGAACATCAACCAGGAAGTAATTCTATTTCGTATATGTATAACTCTGTTGAACTTATATTTCACAGAGTATTATCTGCTCACAACAGATAATTTCAATTTTGCTGTTTATCATAATATTGAGTAATTCAGTGATTGTAGATTGTAAGAAATATATGTATTTATATGAAAGTGTAATAAATGTGAATTTTCTTGAAGTCAAAGCGATTCCTTAAAAAGAGTCCTCTTACCCTTTAATCTCCCAAGGCTTGTAGAAACACACAAGCAACCCCTGTACATCTCTTGTGCTTGTGACGTTTGGTTATTCGTTCATAACAGTACATATATAAATAAATTTTTCTACTGAGCCCAAAAAATTTTTCAATATATTTTCGGAGAAAATTAACCGAAAAATTTTAGAATTTTTTTGGTACATAGGTATATTTTTTATTGGGACTTCAAAAATATATGATATATTTTTGAAAATTTCAAAATTTTCTGAGTACGTGGGTATATTATATTTTCGATTACGACCATCAAAAATTCATTAAATTTTTTTTCGATTAACTATAAAAAATTCAAAAAGCTTGCCAAAACATTTTTTCGAAAAAAGTTGAAAATATTTGGGTACATATGTATGTATGTATATATATATATACGAAGAAAATTTTAAAAAATTTTAAAAAAAATTACTCAAAAAACGTTTTTCCGAGAAAAGACTACCACAAAAATTTTAAAAAATATATATCGATTGGAACCAAAAGAAATATTTTTGAAAACTTTTTCTGAATTTTTTTTTAAATTTTGTGGTAGTCTTTTCTGAAAAAAATTTTTGGGGTAATTTTTTTGAAAATTTTAAAATTTTCTGCGTACATATGTACACAAATTTTTCTCATTGAGACCTAAAATTTTTTTCGGTAAATACTCTTTAATAATTTCTGAAAATTTACTGGACACATAGGTATATTTAATTTTTTTTGGACCGTAAAAATATTTTAAAAATTTTTTCATAAATTTTTTTTTAATTATTGAAATTTTTCTGGGTATTTTTCTATATATTTCGATTAAGACAATAAAAATTTTTAAAAATATTTTAGGAATGATTTTTTGGGACAAAAGTATATATATCTATTGTTTGGAACCATAAAAAATTTCAAATATTTCGAAAAAAATTTGGGACATAAATAAATTTTTTCGTTTGTGTCCAAAATAAATTAAATAATTTTTTGAAAATTAAAAAGAAAATTAAGTACATGTGTATATATTTTTTGTTCGGGACAAAAAAGGTTTGGAAAAATTTTTTGGTAAATTTTCCAGGTACATTGTTATATATTTTTAAAAATTAAAATTTTGTATAAATATACAAAATTTTAAAAACAAAAATTTAAAAAATTTAAAAATATAAAAATTTTAAAAATTAAAAATTTTTACAAAGAATTAAAAATATATAAAAAAATTAAAAAATAAACAAATTTTAAAAAAAAATTAAAATTTTAAATTATAAAAACATGAAAATTAAATAAAAATTCAAATGTTAATTTTTTTTAAAATAAAAAATTTATAAAAATTATTAAAAAAATTAAAAATAAGAAATATTGAAAAATAAAAAAAATTAAAAGATGTTTTAAAAAATACAAAAAATTTAAAAATACAAAATATTAAAAACAAAAATTTAAAAATTAAAATTTGTTAAAATTTAAAAAAATTAAGATTTTAAAATTAAAAAATTTGAAAAATACAAATATAAATAAATGCAACTATAAAATTTAAAAAAAATACTAAAAAAATTAAAAAATAATAAAATTTAAAAAATTTAAAAAGATATTAAAAATATAAAAATA